>JAQJVL010000117.1:1210926-1433612 GCA_035578905.1 Stictocephala bisonia | reverse complement strand
TTTATCTATTTACATTAATCATTCAAAAATCGAAGATTATTCTACGACCACAACCCTTTCGACTTGTGGTCGTATATACACAATATATTTACACAAGGAATTTTTCACTATAAAAAATGTAATTTAATATTTGTGCACATTGTTTCAAAAACAAAGATTAACCATGTAACAATTAAGTAATTTTTTATATCAGAGATTCTTTTAATTCCTTTCAAGAAATAATAAATATTTATATAATGACATATTTGTTATTCAGTGCTTTCGATGCACAGAAAAACTACAAAAACTGACTTTTTAAACAACGAAACTTGGATTGTATAAGTATTTATCTACTTATTTTATTTTTTCATATGCGTTTTGTTCATTTTTAACTTTTATATATATTTTAAGATATATATATATATATATATATATATATATATATATATATATATATATATATCTTCTAGTATCCAAACGAAATGGTTTCTTAGTTGCTATAAAGACAATATTTAATTCAGAAGTAAATAATTGCATTTACAATAATTCTTTTGTAAATATGAATAACTTGCGACCTTTTACAGCCAAAGATATTTCGAAGCGGGAGAGAAACAATTCCACGAGTAAATTTGCAGAGGCTCGTGGCAAATTAGGCCTACAGACCGAATACGAGGGGCGAGTGTGTTTGTTTGTGAGGTGTCGGACCTCTGTTAATTCTAACGTTTCCCAGCGGCCAGTCCCGGGACTGTCAGGTGACTCATCAGATTTTGTGTTGGTTTTTTTTTACGATTCAGCGTTAATTGCTTTCAATTTGTGCGAGTGTTATTTAATGTCTCCTCTGGCGTTGGTTGTGTTTATTGTGCTGTTGTGTGCTTTTTTGTTTAATGTCTGCGGTTGGCGTCAACCCTGATACTGCAAAAACACCGACAATTAATTAATAGCCGTCTATGTGGTGGTTAGGTTTGTTTTTCCTTATTAAGTGTTTATATTTATTTATTATTGTTATTAAGTGCAGTTTGAGATGTTAATATGGGCCTTAAATTATGTAGGTTTTTTACCTGAAGAGATTGTTCATTTATGATGGACGGAAACACATTTTGTTTTTCAAACATAACTTGAAGAGCGTTGCAACTAAAATGTTTTATAGATATTTTTGAATAAATATGAATAACTGTTTATGTAGATAAGATCACATTCTCTAGTCCCAGATGAGAGCATGGACAGCTGAAATTACCTAGATCAACTAACTTAGTAAATTTGACATGACATTTATTGTAATTTACAATATATGCCATAGATAACTTTTAGTAGTATCTTAGTATTTTATGGTAGTTAAAAAACTAGTCCATCCTACCTTAACTATCTACGATACAGCCTTTAAACATTCATATAGACTATTTGAAATAGGGCAAACAATCCCTTATTTGTTAAATTAATAAAAGTACACGTTTATAAAGTATGTTTTAATATATACTCAAGTTTGTAAATCATTTACCTTAAATTTACATATGTAAGTTAAATACACTGGTGAGTTGTTCTTAAGAAGAATGTAGGTCTTTTCTTATAAAGAAAACAATTACTATGTTTTAAAAACATTACACCAGTGTATTTACAACGGTGCATCAGTACGTTAAAAAACAATTTAGCAAATCGTTAAAATCAAGAATCCAGAAAATAATAACTGTACATCAATGTTTTTAAAACAACGTGCCTGCGTGTCTAAAAATAAAGTAAATTCGTACATTAAAAAATAAACATATTGCACTTTCGACAACTACATTAAAAAAACTTAAAAAAGGAAAAGTTTGCAAGAAGTAAAATAGCAATATTTGTCCTTAAATATACATACCTGTTGTTAAAAGTTTTAATAGTCGGAAAACAGTCGTAATACGGGTGTCAAAGTTTGGCCCCGCTCATGTCGCCGCTTACTGGATTTAATGAAAGCCAAAGTTTCTTCATCCTCCAGACATTGCCCCCCTCAGAAATACACCTGTTTTATTCAAAGGGTTTAATTGACGCCTTTAAGGGGGCTCGGCAGAAACAAAATCAGTTATGACAAACTTCCCTTGTTTTCCTAAATTAATAAGTTTTTAATTACCAAGAAATGTTCGTTTACGTTTTTCAACGTCTCCGAAGAGGTTGTGGAGTGTTTTCAGTTTTAATTTCTTTCATATTTATTAACTGACTCGCTTTTCCAGATTGAGAATGTTTTAATTTTCAGTTAATATTGGATACAGTCGGTGGAATTATTTTTCTTCGAGTTGATGAGTTTTTCATTTTATAACGAGTCACATTTTTACCCGTTTCGAATGTTATGTTTTAATTATGCAGGATATAGTTTGGAACTAAATCTCACAATCGCAAACCAGGAAATAGTTAATTTTTAATGTTATTTTTATTAATGCAGACAATCTAATAGGTTTTACTGTATTTTGTAGTTTTTAATTTCAAAAACTGTTTAGTAAATTTGCTATTTTTCAAAAAAATTTAAGAACTCCATTTTTATTTGTACCCTATATCAATGTAGTGGAACGGGGAGTGAATCAATTGACATTTGACTAACTTTGAGCATAGTTATTTGTTGTTAATAGTTTTTCTTTTTATCTATTAAATGTTGTCATTTATGATAATCATATGAGAGGCATAGCTCATATGCTTATCAGCAATGAGAGTTATTCGTAAATTTCCTGGAATTTAGCAAAATTATACGCTTCAGGATCTGTATTGCAGCAGAAAGTCATCAATGGAGGGCTTTAATGTGGAATGCGAGCCACAGTTTAAAGTAGCGCCGTCCTCTTAAAGCTGCGCGTATTCTCTCGCTTCTCTAACTCTGGCGAACATCACAAAACCAAAAGCGGGTGTGATTTCATCTTGAAAAGGACATCCTCAGGACGCGATCCTTCAGAAATCCTCAGGTGAAAAGAATCACCACCAGGACATTCCGATCGCACCTTCTTAGCCGCAGTCCAGTTCATCTCTGGCGGTATCGCTCTCCTGGCATTGTATTCCATGGGTCCCGGCTTAATACTACATAGATACGACCGTCCCCCGCGGGGCGTTGCGCTTTTACCTTCCGCGTATCCATTACCGTTGTAGTTGTCAACACCAGCTGGACTACCCCTCCCCCCACCCTAGGGCCACTCTGGACACCGGTCACAGTCTTAGTACCATCTTATTGTTTATGTGACATTATCTTAGGTTTGGTTAAGTAATTAATGCTTATTTAGTTAACAACTGTTTGATTTCGTTTTATTGATGCTAAAGTGTCAATCAATTAGAACACTAATTACTTAACTATACATTTTTTTCTTGAACAACAGATAGATTTTTACACATTTATATCCTCCTAGTGGTATCTATTATAAAATGTAAAAATGTCAGCTGTTGTAGTCATTTCACTGACTGATTTTACCAAATTAAGTCTAAGTTAATTTCTCATTCATTAATTTTAATTAGTCTGAATCTCCTATTCAATCCTCTTTTAGAAAAGAACCACCACTTTATACAAACTTATATATACATCATACACTTTCAAGTTCCGTACAAATGTACACATATAAAATATATCAGGCAATGACAACATGAAGGTCTATAGTAAACTAACATACGTTTAGGATCATTTGTTGTGGGTGTATGCATAAACGTATATATGGCGTAAGCCGTTACATAACCTAACATAACGTGGCCTAAAATTACCTTATCTATCCTAATTTAACCTGTATGCAGGTAGCTCTTTTCTAAATTTAACGATATTAGATAGAAAATATTTTGAGAATAGTAGGCTCTTTTAAAAACGTAGTAAATCAAACAGTTTGTATGTTAAATATGTCAAATAAAAGCCTATCGCCGTTCCATTATGACAACTGTAAGCCACTGAAGCTTACATTACTAACACAATAGTTGTTTCTCAGTGTCTACAACTGTTTGTCACTTTTATCCATGTGAATTATAGATAACTACTACAAAAAGTTAGTTCTTGGCCGGAGCAGCAGTTGGTGCAGGAACTGTGATTTAATATCAGCCCTCATGAATATTATTAATACTCTAAAACTTATGAATGCACTCAGAATTTAATCATGAATTGTCTTCTCCTACTAGCATTGTTTCGAAGATGAACATAACCTTTAAATATTTCAAATCAATAAATTCAAATAGAAATAATATTTTTTTGACCGTTGACAACCTCAAAATGTAGGCCTAAATGAATGTGTTCAAATAGAATCGGATCACGGTGATTCGAATCCTCTGATATCGTTTACTTGGCTGGCGTGACAAAGCCAATGCCATTAGGATTTCGTCAATGAACACGCAATACAAAACCAGCTGTAGTATATAAATTGCTAATTATTGAAAATCAACATTCGATTATACAGTTCAGCAGACTAGCTAAAATGGCATTTAATATATTAGCTATTCCTGTCGTGTACTAACTTAATTAAACTATATTATTTTTATATTTTCTAATTGAAAATCTGTTTTTATTTTCCAAAAAGAATATACTGGAAAAAATCAACTTCATTGCTTGATTAAGAAAGCCTTACCAAACAGAATGCCTTTAAGTCGCATTTAATACATTTAAATTTTTTATCATTTATAAAATTCCCCTTTTTTCATCTTGAGTTTCATCCTGCACAGCTTATTTTCATTGAATAGCTAGTAGGTATTATATAAGATAACAAACATTAGATATACTAGAAATGTTCATCTATTATAGCGATATTTATGTTTTTTAGTATAGTAACTAAAATTACATTAAACGATCACCTTGGGGGAGGGGGGTTTAATATATAAAAATTATACATTTTTATGATTATTATCAACTGTTTGAAGTACTGTACTTAACAAATAGCAAAATCCAGTATATCACGTAGCAAAATTTTTTTCCTAAAAATATTTTATGAATTAGAACATAACTTCCCCGTTTACATCGGGATTTCTATATGTAGCCGGAATGTTCTCTGAACAAAGTTAACCTATTTCATATAGTTATCATACGTTAAAATAATCATAAGAAAGGAATTAATTTTTTTCTGGATAGCAAAAACTGGGCATATAGTTATAAAAGTTACATTTAGATACGTTTGTTTCCACTTACAATAACTATTTAATAATATCATTATAATTATATTCTATTTACGTTATAAAACAATAATCATAGTCTACAACTGATTAAACCACTTGGATGGTTTTTAGCTCGTTAAAATCTTTTTTGAGATAATAAATGTTAAAAAACATAATAAAATCAAAGTAGTTAGTTTGCTGTATCCTAGGGGTTCTGAGGGCTGTCGTACCATCTTTAAAACACTGTATGAGTCATCTTGATTACTTTTTGTCTGTAAAGTGACTTTTATATAATTTATGAACGTTACAGAAAGTTTGTTATTTTGATATTTATGTCTGTAACTTAAAAACTATCGGTTTCAGAACATTTAAATCTACTTTTGAACTAAAATTCGAAGTGTTAAAGACTATTGTTAAAGAAGTGTTGAACCCTCGATGACTACCAAAGTTACGCCATGAAATGAGCATATGAATTCTTGATGAAAATTTGCTGGCAATAAGCGAATGGAGGGAAGGGTAGAACCACATAAATTTACATTTGTTAATTAACAATTACATGTGCTATACCGGGGTTTGTGGCAATGTCACCGCTTAATTCCGGGGTGAAGGGTTATTAAAACAGGCCTGGAAACATAACAGGTAGGATTGCCAACTTTGTGAGAGATGCCTCCCTCTGCATATACCTTAAGTCACAAACGCGGGGAGGGAGGGATAGTTACTTAAAACGCGCTAAGAGGGGAGTTTTCTTAGGGGAAGGCTGCCGACAAACCACCCTTAAACTTATTGCATTTGTTGGCTTGGTGGTTAAGGATGAACGACTGGAAAACGGCGTGTGTTATTGGTTCTGGAATGTAACTGGAATTTAAGTACTGGAGTGCTTGTACTTGTGGGGTGAAATCATGTGCTTCCTTATAACAAAGAAGAAGGCTGTAACATATATTGTTATTACTTTAATGATCTTAGTATTTTATAGAAATAATGAAATAATCGCGGGTTGATAAGTTTTCAACCAGACCAATTTAATGTAGAAATTAAAGAAAATACTTTTATTAATAAATTACGCGTTACACAATATACTTTTAGTATAATATCAGCAACGTTCATCATCTTCAGACTAAACTTTTCACAAGAGAATGAATATTATAAACATATCGTATATAAATTAATAGTTATAGTGCAAGGAAACATCTTGGAATCAAACTGTCAACCACTAGCCTCTGTTGCGGCTTTAAGTGTTAAATGTCGACTAACATTACATTTAATATTTTCAGTACAAACCATTCTTACATTTTACTTTTTGACATTATTTTGGCGTAGATTTACATTATGTTCAGGTTTAAACAAGTAAAGTAAAATTCACATTAAAATCCTCACAGTAGAGTTATCTCAGAATCAACACAGAAGAATAGTTTTTTCCCTTTATGCTTCAGTTTTCCGTTACAGTCCACATTAATGGTCATGTATTGCAGTGTTAGATTTAATTAAGTCAAACGTTAAGCCCTACGACTTCACTGAGTGATTTACGAACTTTATAACAAAAGTAGTCTTATAAACCAAGAAAGGTTAAGAGTGAAATATTACGCACCGTCACGTTATTCCAAATAACAAATAAGTTTACGTTTGGTTTAGTTTAAACACAGTACTTTTTTATTTTTAAAAAAAGTTACTACATCATAAAATGTGTCAGTATTTAAGTATGGTTAATCAGGAATAAACGAAAATACAAAATATTTAATAAATGAATTTGACTTAAAATCTTCTTAATTTAACCAACTTTGCACCTTAAAATATACTTTTCATTGAATTGTGTACATCTTAAGGATCACTCCATCTCATTTATTTATTCTTAAGACACCAATAATCAAGATATAGGTGAATATAGATTTCGAATGAGTGTAATGGGTGTAGATGAAGGAATGTAGTCTTTGTTACAAAGTAAGGACGAATACTAATTAAAAAGTATCCTTAATTAATAGCCCAATGACAAATGAACAACCGGTGGTTATCAGCTGATTCCTTATTAAATTTGTTATTACTCTGATTCGGAACGATCTGAGAACCTTTAGCTTATGAAGTTAGACTTAAATCATCTATACTACCGACCAGTTATTTATTGTGAACTTACTGTCCCGATCCTAAGGAAAAGGATTTTGAAATATTTCATGCTAAGTTATTAATTTACAGCATTTAAAGACAGTATGAAACAACAAGCCAGTCTTGGGGTTTCCGTCTCTTGAGCGCATCTCGTCGAAATTACAATGTATAAATTTACCTTAAAATGACGTTAATGAAATTTCAGACGTGTTTTTCCCCCCCAGCGAATAATGGCTTCATATCGCATACCTCGCCTCGGTTTGGCTATTTTTGCCACCCTGCCATGCCACCCTAAATCATTGCTTCCTCCTTAGTGCAATTTGTGGTTACTTAAATGTTCCATCCACTTCTTACTGTAAATTAAATAAGAAAATAAAATAGAAACTAATGTTTTGTGAGACCAGGTTTTCAGAGTGGAAGGTCTCAGAGGAAACAAATAAATCACTACAGTACAAACAATTGTTGAACACATGGCTCACCAAATGTGTTATATTGAAGACTAATTAGACTTCCCTTAGAATGTTGAAAACACTTTTTCATTACTTGTGAGCATGCCCTTTTGGATTCTCTTTAGTTATTTTTATCATTTGTAGCCTACATTGAAGGACAAACAAATTGGAAGGATAATTTTAAAGTTGCAATTTTTGTTTGTCGATAGGGTTAATCGAGTAAAATAGTAAATATTAGAAATATATAGTAATTCACATGACATTATTATGCCCACCCATTTTAATTGCATAATCACTCATATCATTTATGGAATGATATTACAAATAGAGGAAAACTTGAAAACAAAACTATACGTTTCAAAAGTGGTCACTAAAAACTCAAACGTCAACTCAAATAAGTAGACAACAAAATCGCATGGTTCCAATAAAAAACTTACAAATCATCATTGGTTCTGATTTAGTAATAATATAAAAGTACACAATCGAACAAAATATTCTTCACTGAGAATATTTAAGTGGCGGAAAGAAGTCCTACAAAATCCAAGAAAGCCTGGATTCAACGGATGATCCCACCAGCTGGGTTACAGATCCACCCCCACAGCTCGCACCATTGCCCCCATCGTGTCCCGCAGCCCCCAGCACAGATTTAATTACCGAAAAATCGGTTGGCGGGAAAACAATCAGAGTGGCGGTGAATCATTGTCAAGCGGACAAATCGCACGGCATTCTTCAGCTGATTCCCGCCTAATTATGGCGCTCTGTCAGGATCAACTTCCTTCCGGTGGATCAGCTGGGGGTAAATCAAAACACGCATCCCTTGATGCTGATTATAGTTTTAATTGGAAGGAAACTATAAAGATCAGTTTTGAATGTTTGCTAAATATAATATAGTCCCACAACTCTAAAACATTCTACCGAAAAGTGCTCAAAATATGTTTTCATTAGATAAAATGTACTTACTTTGTGAATTAATAAATTATCAAATACTATACTATTTTTCCACAAGTCCAACAAGAAAACAGGATTTTATTAGGTCATAAAGCAAACTCAACAATTTTCATTTTAGAGTATGACTTTTGTCTTTGATGAATTTTTTAAGTATAAATGTATGTCTCAGTCTAAATTTTTTGGAATTGCCTAATGGATGCTTTCTCGTTAAAACCTTTGTATAAAGTCCGTTGGAGCAATTCTGAGATTTTTAGCAGAAAAGACTAAATACATCATCAAATGGTGCTCTCCATGTAAATTTTCTTAATAGGTTCGTGTAGACACCTGTTGTCCAAACAGCATAGCTCGATACTTAGTCATTGTCCACTATTGCACAATTATAACTTCCACCATTTTACTATATTTTTAATCGATTGTTTCAAGCAATAATAACTCAAGTCATGGAGATATTCTTCAAGATGTCAAAACTTCTGTTGCCTTTTTTAAAGGTGGTTAATCAAAAGACGTCCATAGAGCTCATGGAGGAATTATTCTGCTTATTAGAGTTAACAAAGTGCCTGGCATCACATTTTACTTTTATTTATCAGTGTAAGCTCTAAACAATTATCATTTGGTTTTTATAACCTGGATTTTCTGAGAAATTTCATCTCTGATAATTCCATTGTGTACTAACCATAGATGGACACCCAGGGTGAATTTTCACATCCTCTTCCACAAAATAATATATTAAAGAAAATATAAAAACTTGAATTTTTAAAACCTTCATTAGTTTCTTAATTTCTTGCTTGGCTGTGCAGCTTCTTGAATAATCAGATCATGAAAATACACTTATTATTCATGAAAATGAAAAAAAGATGTTATCAGCCCTTTTCTATCATCGTTTGTGTGATGGGCTTTTCAGAGGAAAGGTCAGCCGAAAGGGTCACGGTTAATAAAAGGCTGCTTAAAGATCCAATAGTGCATGGTGAGCAATAAAGCCATTCAAAGATCATAAATTTTAACGTCAATTTAAAAAAGATTCACAAATTATTACATTTCTGTGAGGCAAATGTGTAACTTAGAAGGAGCATCATTAGACAACTGATTCATATCTAATTTTGTAGGCGTATTAAAGATTCTCATTACATGTTTTTTTACTGAAGACAGTTTAAATATGCTTTCATAATTTGAATGTGCTCAATAATCCTTGGTTAATGGCAGATAAGTGATATGATTTTATAACATCAAAGAATTAGATGTTTTAATCTCCTTTATTTACTCTATATACAAAAGTGCGATGTGTCAACCCCTAATATACAAGCCTCTACTGGTCCCTCGTGTGCATATAGACATCTAACGTACTCCACTGTCTAAAAAGGTTCAAGCACTCTACAAACACAAAGAACAAAGCGACGGATCTTATGAGACGCTTTATCAAGTATGCTACGTTTAATTATATCGATGAAACCTCAAGCCCAACGACAGTGGCGTTCCAAGTGGATGTTTCCTGTACCGTATTGTTCCTGATACGACAGATAGGGGCGCCTCTATCGCTTGGCGCACGATCGCTTTTGTCTATCAGAACAAAGCGGCTAGTGGATTATTGTTTTTCGTTCTTTGTCCCAACACCGGAGGGGTTTCGATACCGGCAAGACACTGTTCAGCAGTAACAATAGTTTCTCTTATTAGTCGTTAATTGTTTGCACAAGGAGCTGTTATTGTTGAGTCTGTTCTGCGTCGATGTTTCTACACAATCCGTCCGCGTCTATCTTGCGAGAGATCTGGCTGGCGCAGAAGATTGCGGGTTGTGGCGCGGGCTGCGCGTGGCTAAACGTGTAACGACCGTTTTAAGAAAACGTATTATCACAGCCGATCTCTTTCGGTCCTGGAAAGACAGAAACAAAACTTAATTCGTACAATCATACCTGTTACGACTGCCTGATTTCAATTATTGTACTTCGATGTGGTGCTGTAGTTGAAGATCAAAGATATGATAAACAACGGGTCAGTTTTGATAAAGAAGATATTTAAAGTATAGGGTGGAGGGATAAAATTATGATGATGAGCACTGGTGTTAAAGGATCAGATATAATGTACATTTGTGGCCTTTTAAATTGGCGTGTTCTATCGTTGGTTGAGAATATTGTTTTGTTTTAGCACGCTTCAAGAAATTATCTGAAAGCACAGCTTGCTTGGCAATTCTCTAGAACTCCTGTAAATCTTCTATTAACTATTCGATACTAGTCAACCTTCGACGGCGAGAATGAAGTGTTCGTATTGTTTCAGAAGTCAATAATTCTTTACATATTATGTCACACAAGGGTGTCGTTCGAATATCGCCAGAGCTATCACACAACCAGTGTGTCAGTCTAATCACCACATTAAATTTACATTAATCAGTTTAAACTAAAACATTTTATAATTCAAACTGTTTTTATAAACTTTTCTATTTTACTTTCTCACGCAACAATTCATTCCTCATCTCCTATTTACAATTATCATAATCGGCGTCTAAATAGAAGAGTTTTAATCAAAGTGTTCAGTTAAGCGGAGGGGGGGATGCAGATCGATGTTTTTTTTTTTTTTTTTTTTACCAAAAAAGTTCTCATGGTATAAACCACAAAAAGTAAATACCCAAGATGACCTAAACGACAAACACTATCATAATGTTGTTTCTTATATTGGTACTAACTAACTAATCTTTCAACCCCTAAATCCTGTCCTCTCCGGTGAGCAGACAGAGGCGTCGGACCGTCTACATCCGTAATGAGTGAAGAGCAACGAGCTTCTATAATTGTCACAACCAACGCTTTGCTCAACGGCTTGCGCTCCCTCTAACCCCCGCGCTTCAAAGGAGCGTCCGCACCAGAGCGTGTGTGTGCGAGCGGCCGCACTTCTGCATCGACACCTCAGACTCCTTATGGATCTCGACTCATCACAAGCTCATCACAATAAATCCATAAGGATGGTGTAAATCGGATGCACTACACAAACATACCTTTAAAATTTACTCTTTTTTAATTTTTTACCTTAGTGATGAAAACAAACACAGAACGTTATCTGAAACATTATATTGCCTTTCTTTATTTATTTAACTAGGAAGTTATCATATTTCCGACTAGGTATCAGTGATAAGAATAATTTTTATAAAGAACAAAGTTAAATAGGAGATTCTACATTTTATTCAAGATAAAATGGGTGAGAATAACTCGCAAAACTTTCGCTTTGTATTGGTTTCTTTTGGCTACGTTTCGTTAGGTTATGTGTGTTAGGTTACGTGTTGTTAGGTTGTACAAGTTAGGCTAGCTTACATCTCATTAGGTTATGTTAGCTAGGTTTAACGGGTTTTGTTTCAATAAAATAAAGTGTTTATTGCGAACTGAGTAAAATCCAAAATTGTTGACAAGAAACCAAAATATCCAGAAGTTACAATATTAAGCATAATGGCAAACTTTATAAAACTTCAAAACAGTAACAACATTAACCCAACTTTCGTTAAAAATTCAAATTTCTAATTTTAGCAATATTATTACAGGTTTTATATTTTAATTTCAATGAATAAATCAACGCAATACGCCTAAATTAATTCACTTGTTAATCTATAAAATATTAATTGGAATAACATCTCTATTAACAATTATTACTTCTTAAATATAACACGCACTCTAATTTTTGTTTGTTAAATAGAGGCTAATCAATATTTTTCAATTAAATCCCCACCATAAACATTCATACTACGCACCGGATCACTAAACATTGTTATCAAAAACCTGAGCTTATTTGCGAATGAAAAGCAGTGAACACAATATTTTCATTATCAGGTGTATTTTTCCACTCTGCTCGACGTTATCAGGACATCTGACAGTGACAGATCACTGGCCTTATTGCATTTATCTTATCACTCTTACAGGTAATTGTTTGTATCTAGCATTGTTACCACCCGGTGGGATTAGCTCAGCCGTGTTATCCATTACACATTGGGACTTATCAGTACTTATTGCTATTATTGCATATCTCATGGCTGTATTCACCTAAGTCTAACAGTTTTATATACGCATTACGTCATTTGATCGTCAGCTGAGCTCACTTTTTTCTTAGTATATTTACGCCAGAGTAATTTTTTACTGTTGAGTACTAAAGTTGTTCAGACACAACGGTTCAAGCCCCTCAAGCAAAATTCAACGGACGCCCAGGATTTGAACCGTGAACCTCTGCTTATAAAGCAGTAGTGCTAACCACTAGGATATCAAGAGGCCTTTGTCGTTCTAATATGACTACAAATTGGGTCACACAATTTAATTAAAACAAATAGATTCATACATTTTAATTTAATTTCAAAATTTTAGTTTCATATCTGACAAAACTTTTTCTATCATCTGAATATTTTTTATTTAGGTCTTAACAATTTATTTTTAAATATCATTTTAAACTTTTCAATGTGCGTTATCTTATATAGATAAGGTAGAACTGTTTTCGATAAAGCTGGCTGAAATTAAATAGTATTGAATGGAATGAAAATGTTCTTTTGTTTACAAGGCGAGTAGAATTATACTGTCCTTTCTACCACCTAACCTTAAACTGCACAGTAACCGATTGCTGTCTATTAGTGGAGGGTCAGTATGATACTGGACGTTAGCCTGCCTGATCGAAAGACTGCCGATTTCAAATAATTACAAGCATATAAAGTTACGATATTTCTCAAGTTTTAACGAGTATTTCATAATTTAAATGATTAGGTGTCCTAACGTCGTAAATTGCTACAAACTATTGTCTTTCAGTAAAGAACTTTTTCATTTCAATATATATTCACAATGCCAGCTTTCTAAATGGGCCCTCATAAGTCTTAAAAATAAACATGAATAAGAATCAGCTGTTTTTACCTAATAAAACTGTTGTGGTAATCGCCAACAGAAGGTCAGTTTCCCAGCATTATTATACAGCAATATAAAATCGTAACAGTAACGGTTGGTAAAATTAATGTACAATCTAAGGAAAGTTAATTTAGTTTGTAAAAAGGACTAGCAATGCTTGCGTCCATATTAGAAATATCTTGAAAGAGATACGTGGTTTACTGAAAAAATAAAATACAGTATATACTTCAATAAAGTTTTAAATGTCCGATTAAAATTTAAAAATCATCGCATCTACTAGAAGCTTTCTTAGTTTTCAATATATATAAGCGTATTTCTTTAAATAAATTGTATGATGTTGATTTTGCTGTGTTAAACAGAACGTGTTAAAGTTAATTAAATCGTGATAAATGTTAATAATGATAAGTGTGGGTAAATGTAGTCATTTTTACTAGTGATATAATACTGTATGACTTTTATAGACTGAAATGATTAGCCTTTTATTTAGACTGTTATGAACATACGTTCTTAGAACCACAATACAACTATTGCAGATAAACTCATCATTAAGTACATTAAAATTTTCAATTGCTAATCAATTAATTAAACTGAAAATTAATCAACAGTTTCCAGATTAACAAAAGTGTTACTAACAACTGCCATTAAATAATCTATATATTTATCTATCGACTCTAAAACTTATAAATAAAACAGCTCTGGTACCGGGAAAGACGAACTTCTCTTTCATTGAAACCAATCACAGTAAAACAACAGCTGGCGAATGGTCAAGGAACACTGAATCGGTATGTGCTTTCAACATTGGCTCAATCGACAAACACCACTAAACAAACAGGGCAGACAGCGAAAACAGCAACAGTACACATCAAATGGCACAAACAATCAAACACAGAACAAACCAAACACTTTAATCCGGAGAAACAAAGCAACAGCACAAATTAGGGACCAATCGCCAACCCTGGCAAGACACGCTGTTTACGTGCGTAATTAGGTCTTGGAAATTACAAAGTATTTCTTCAAGCAAAGAAGTCGTAGAGGGGGCTTTATTAGAAGACGGTTCTAAATTAATTCTCAGGTTCCGTGTACCAAACGAAACGAACACAGACGCATTTTTTTCTGGGGGAGCTTTTCCTCGGGGTGTCTTGCTGATCCATACCAGCAGGAAATTGGCTTCTCTTAATAAAGTGACAGAGAATCTGTTTGGAGGTAATGAATCGCAGGCAGGACCATTACTGATGTCTAAGGCAGGGAGGTGGAGATCATGGTTTAGCTTTCTGTAACATAACTAATTTACTGTACTGAGATTCATTTAATGTTAGTTCATTATGTTTTTCTCGTATGAATTATTTTGTTAAATATTTATAACTTGTTGTCTCTTGTTTAAGTTCATTATTGACATTATTTTTTAATCCATTATTATTTTATTTTATTTGTTGTTGTTGTTTATATTGCTGATTAGTTTCCTTTACTAGGGTTTATAAATCAAATTTAAGGTTATTTTGTAACTACTAATTAAAACCGTTGTCTATTGTTAAGTAATAATTAATACAATTTATTCAAATAAATTAGCATTTAACTTCATTGTTCCTGTTTCGATTTTTACCCAGGAATTGTTACTTCAACTTAAACTATTTTAACTGGCTATTATTTTTCTTATATGTTAAAATCGTATTTTTCTAATAAACCTATTCTATTATATTTTCCTATTATGGATTGATATCTGTCATAAGTGTAATCTGCATATTAAGTCATTATTTTTGGCACGTTTATAACATGTATATTATGTTCAATATCTACTTATGTTTAAGTTGCTAACTAACTTTATTTTTAACTTGAAAAATTGTGTGAATAGTTTGGAAATAAATAACATCATTTATACACATATATGAGATATATTCAAAAGAATAATTAATTTTAAAACATTCTCCTTATTCGTTTAAACTGGAGCCTATAACATTTTTTTATATATACAATTTAACTTATAGTACATGAGATAGTATTTTAAAAAAATACAAATTTAATCCCCAAAGTTCTCTGGCAAAAATGTTCTCATTTTATGAACTTTGCATTAAATAAGTAAATAACAGTATGTATCCAAAAAATAATTGGTTTAAAAATTTTTTCCGTATTCGACTACACTGAAGCATATATATATATATATATGTATATATATAATTTTTTTTCAAATACGGTAGTTAGTTTCAAAACAAATACTTATTTCATTCCCAGAATATTAAAGTAGATTCTTTACTTTCAAAGAAACTTGACGACAACAAGAATTACATTATAACTTCCTAATTAAAATCGTCCCTTCTTAAATTGTTTAGGGTTTTCTTAGGTTTTACATGCATGTATTATTCCAGGTTTTGTTGACCTAGCGATGAAATCATGTCATAGATATTGGTGGTTTTGTAATTAATTCTGTAAGCAGACTTGGAATTCTAAGAAGTTTTTGAAATTTTAGTCAAAAGCCTACGTATTAACACTCTTATTAATGTTTGACTATAGAAAATTTTAATAACTATTTTGAAAGGATAGAAATTTGTACAAGGGAACAAAAGCAAAAATATATCGTTTAGAAATATTTGTATTTATGTTCCTATTTTTCAACTATTCTAGTGTCTAGTTTTTCCCATGTATCCTAGCACGTAAGCTAGCAGAATTATTTAAAAATGTTTAATTTTAAATCATATTTGTTATTTGAGTACTCACCAAAAGAAAAAAAAAACTCACTTTTGTAGACTTAAGTAGAACTTTTGAACGTATTATTACTTACAAATAGATATCTCGTGTAATATGAATATTTGTACCAGTATTTAGATTAGTTAGTAAGGTCTGCTTAGCTATTTTAAACTGAGTTACATTTACATGGGACTCAACTAGCACTCCATTATGAACCACAAAACAGCTGATAATTTAAGAGACAAAATTTAATATTGTGTGTGAAATCCTTGTGTGTTTATAAAATCAATGGTGGAACCCTTAAAAAGGTGCATTACGAAGCTCGTATAGATGGGGCTATTAGGCCTAAGTATGATACATGTGATTAAAATATTCCTAATGGTAGGGATGCTGCGTCTAATACATATGTAACTAGCTATGCATTAACTACTTCTAACACATAAGTTAACTAACTTACCCTTCCATTAGCGTTTCACGCAACCCCTATCTATATGTACCTGCACCCTGTCTCTCCTGTTCCAATTTCTAGCACTATCGACTTCACCAATCAACTTAGCTGCAGAGGAAACCGAATCAGAGACCAATCTGCGTCTTGCTCTAGAGACAGTCAGAACAGCTGATTCTATTACGTCAACAGAGTTACGGCAAAATGCATTACCAGTTCGATTCCCGCCTCGCCACAAACCCTAAAAGCCCGTGTGTACTTCCATTAAGCCAGATGAAAGAATCACACCAAATGTACGCATATAATTGCTTTTGTCCACTTTAATTGAGTCAATTTGAGCGGCCCTTTCAAAAAGCGCGCTCAATGAATCCGGAAAAACGATGCTGTCCAATTTCCGACGAACTGGGGGGCCTAACCAAGTGGAACTCGCTTTGTTTGAAACACCTTCTTTACCACAGTCAGTCTCTTTTTCCATTCTAGGAAGTTTTTAATACGAATATATACATTTTTCAGAATCATTGACTATAGAAATAGTAGCGTCTCAAGTCATAGACAAAACAATAATGTAACAATTGATAATAGATATTATAATAGAAATTTAGATTTTAAATATAGTAATTGTAAAAAGTTTGTTATTAAAGAAGACAAGATTTGAATCTAAATGTAAAAAGTTAATAAGAGAAAAGTTAACAAGGATAGATGGAGAAAACTTACGTCAGCTATTTTCAAGACAAAAGAACAATTTATTCCATGCACTTAAAATAATTAAACTGGTATGTGAATTTAAAGACCCTTTGTGGAACAGCACAGAGAATGTCTAATTAAATACTCTTACCTGTAGCCAAAAAGGTAATGAGAAATATGGCTGACTGAATTATACAACAGTCTTATTGAAGCGGATTGTCGTTGACTAGTATTTTAGTGATGAATGAAAAAATAATACATTGCAAAAACTGTTAACAATAAGAAATTTTTATTGTTACATTATAAAGATCCAATCCTAATTGAAACCTCTAAAGCAATTCAGGGTGTTTTGAACAAATAATATTAAAACCCAAATTGTATTTTACTACTTGTAACATGGTTTGTCTCAAGTAGGATTAAATCCAATGAAAAATTAACATTTTCCATCATATAAATGTTTCATAACCCCTCCCTCCCAGATTCATAATAGGGAGAGCATGTTTGGTGTGTAGCATATATAATGATGTATTCCAATTACCACTTCACATCATTAGACGATTAGATCATTACAAAGAAGTATCACATCTAATGATGGAGCTGTATACGTTTGGAGCTGTATACGTAGGGTGCGTAGAAGTGCAAAAGCAAAATCAATCATCTATTTTTTTAAATGTTGTTTATTTTTTATTCCATGTTATGTCTTTTGTAGTGATTCAATAAAATGAGTTTATTATTAATATTCTACATTATGGATTCACCTTAGTTGTCACCCATCCGGCCCAGCCAATACTCAAGCCCCTTCTTCATATCTCATTCAATTTATAATCTCTTACTTCAATATTTTATTATCAGCCCTCCCCAGAGAACGGTCAACGTGGGTCTATATTTCATTAGTCTTCATATCAGAGCATTTCAATTCACTCCCATCTTTGACGGAATAATTTCCTTTCTATGACAGCCTTCGGGGCTAATTTCGATCCGACGGCATTCCTTGGGTCGAATTGCACCGTCTATTTGTTTTCATTACTTGCTTCCGGTCTCCGAGGGGAAGGATGTGAGGATATTACTTTATTGTAATTGGATTAAAGACCTCCTTTCCCCAGACAAAAAGGGAGGAATTCCCCTAATAAGGCGACCGACCGTCTTCACTTTTCCAATCTCTGAAAGGAGGGAATAAGCAAAACGTTTAAGACGTACTCCTCCCTCCCCCTTGCCCGCCGGAGTTTAATTTGTTGTTCTTGATCAGTTTGATGTTCTGAGTTTAGTTCTACATCTCGTGAGTCACTAAGTTACTTCAACAAAAAGTAAGGATACGCAATATAGGATATTAAGGAAGCTAGGGTGAGGAATGTTTGTAAGATATCTTTTCAGATGGATATGATTTATGAATTTGGGTAACAAATTTAATTCACTATAATAATATTTTTTGAAAATTTGTTGTTCTTTGAAAATCTGGTGCCTGAATTTCAGCACTTTACGCCAATATTTATCGCTTATCACAAACATGGATTTGTTTGAAATAGAAAAATAGTTGATTTACAACTGTTTTACAATAAATTAAATTCCTTTAATATAGTTGTAAGTATAAAAAATAAAAAACAGACTGTAGAAAAAATGAAAATAATAAAATATAGGGATTATTGATAAATCCCTCAATAGCTCAGATTACAACCAAGATTTTGAATTTTAAGTTTTTCACTTAATTTGTATAATTATTTTTAAATAAATAAATGAGCTATTTTATGTTGGTTGTTTCATTCATTACCAAAATCCTGTCATGTAAATGTTTCCTCCATGCCTGAGTATCTTATTACAAAGGCCTTAGTATTTCAGCCTAGACGCATTAATTTTCTGATGTCTAAGTTGCTTACCACTTGGAATTTAGTTTTAATATTCTCACCCCGAGTGACTGTCCTTACGACAAGACTCTTATTGTTTTATTCCTTGATTCCTAACAATAAATGTAGCGTTCGAAGAACAAATATTAGCACAGTATAGCTTAAATTCCTAGAAGTATGCTTCACATCAAAGTGCATTGAATTCCATGTTATGATGTCATAAAATTAATGTTTGACAAATAAATGTATTACATTTATTTGTCAAAAGGTTTTATCACAGTATAAAAATACAACAAAAATTAAGTTACTTTAGAGTATTGTTACATACTTGAAGAAAAACATGTACAGTTTTAAGTCAGAATTCCGAAAATGACTAAAAATCCTTGTCTACGACATCGAATGCTTCATTGCTGATAAATTAACTACAGTAATTTTACCTATGTACAATTTATTTCAACACAACACAGGGAGTTGAGTGTGGTCACAGAGAAGAAATAAACAGAGGTCACATCCAATATTGTGCTGAATGTGTGTTTTGTTAGTATGTCAAGTAATTATTTGTCCAACAGTGTGTCACGCGATGGCAGTACCAGAACCTTTTTAGTCCCTCCCTTTTTCTCCCGAAATCCACAAGGACAAACGTAGTAAGTATTACAACAGATGTATAAAGATGTACATTAGAGTTGTAATCTCTATACAACTGCCACTGAGGCGTTCACGTTGGCCATTAAAAAGCGACTTCTGTCTCTTTTTCTCTGTAATGCGTCCAAGAGACCTGACTACGTAGTCAAAGGTCCAAGATCGAAATTCCCAACAGACGCACATGGCTACGACCTATGTGAACTATCGAGTAAAATTTATAAAAACTAGAAAAATCTTTATATTCTTTACTTTCAAAGTTTGAATGTTAACAAAATGTTGTTGTAAACTATAGAAGATTGTAGATCGACGATATTTAAGTATGATTTGAAATAAAGAAATGATTTTCCAAGGTTAGAATAATAGTTTCTTAAGTCCTCTCTTATATATTATATGGAGTTACCAGCATGGTGGCTCAGTGGCTAAGGTTTCGGACTGCGGAGGGTTCAAGGCTAAGGCTTCTAGGTTCGAATCCCCACTGAGCCAACGGTCGGTACTTCACTCGTTGAATAAAGTTCGAGTGAACTGGCGAGTGAAGTTAAAAAAAATAAATAAAATCTAACTTGTTTATGACATATGAGTGTGGTAATTTTTTTAACTCCTAGTCAAAACAACTTTTTTAAATGTTAATAATAATATATGTTTAATTCATTATAACAGTTTATCGTTGTGTTGAAATGATCAGTAAATATACTTCGCTAAAAAACTAATAAATTACCCGGGCTCAGCCTAGGATTAATTAGTATTGAATATTTAAGCTTGATTGCTTCTTTATATATTTCCCCTTTTTTTAATTTTCTATCAGTTAGTTGACCTGAAACTCCTAACGGACCCGTAGCTTTGTCGCCGTGGAGATTGAAAAAGGCGCCAACGGAGTGCGCCTGCGTACAATGGACATTAATTGAATATATGTTATAGGACGCGGGCCAATTTCACGGAAAGTACGCGGATTTTGCATACAATGGTGCAATGAGCGCGGCCATTGTCTACATGCGACCTACATGCAAGAGACTGGTCGTGCCGTACCAGCACTACTGATGTTTCTGTTAATACAGATACTAATTAAAATGTATCTTTGTCTTTTAAATAATCGAACAATCTATCTCATGAATAACAATCTGCAATTTCTAAGGTATTCTCAAACTTTGAATGGCCTACATACAATGAAAAATTGTTTTTAGTTATATTTGTCAGATTAGAATTTGTCTTAGTTAACTATTAACTAAATAAATCAGTTTTAATAGGTCACTGTCAAATATATATATTATGTTATGAAGAACAAATGTTATCGAAGACGATGATCAGAGCATAAAGATACGACAAAATTGAGTGACGAAAGAGTGTGATGAGTGAATATGGTTCAGTGTAGTTATTGTTTCTGATTTGGGTTTACTGTTCCTTAAAAAGGGCCATTTATTAACAGCCAAATAGCCAGGGCAACTTAGGGCTTAGCGTCGAATATTAACCACGAAGCATTGGTTTGATTCTTCGGAAAACTGACCAGCTTCGTGCTAATTTTCACCCCTGCACAACACCTGAATTCTGGCAGCCTTCCGACACGGATACAACTGACTTGTCTAATAAAGTCCACGTTGGTGGAAACCATTGAAAAGACAACGTAACCAGTAATGGTAAACATGTTCGTGTTAGGAGGACTGATAACAGAGATATTAGCCTCCACTCTTCACAGTCCTAAAGTAGCTGGGTTACAGTACATACGTCATGCAGCCATACAGTATTTCAACTGCTAGGCCTGTACATCTCGAAATTTTTATCAGACAAAAATGTGTGTTTGTACAGTGCAGGAGAAAAGATTTTGCTTTTAGTTTGTATTGCCTGCTAGGACGTGGCTCAACTGTCAAAGTAACCTACTACGCTCAATACTGTGTACAGTTTGGAACCTCACTAAGCTAGGTAGGTTCTGATTTCTCTTGCTTGGTAAATTAATCACTCTAGACCAAAGGCCAGCGTGAATCATAATAGAAATTTTAATCATCTGGGTTTTGTTTTAAATTGGAAATGAATTTTTAATTTAGGTACCGGTACATCATTTAATAATTCCTAATTTTTCTCCTTATATCGTCTACAGCGCCATTTTATAAAAGGACAGTGACTGGCAGCTGGCGACGAGTGTCCATGAAAGGGGGGGGGACAAAGTGGAGGATTATAGCAGGGCGCGCAACGAGCACTTGAAGTACACAAGGTGACGATCCACAGGGGGCCATAAACGGTAGCAGAGGTAGACAATGCACCCATACTGCACCAAAATGGCGTCACTTTCAGGCGCGCTCTCGCGTAAAATGATGCAAATGCGGCATAAGTCCAGCAAGTTTCGGAAGTAGGGAATTGGCGTTCGCAGGTTTTGGCGCAGGGCGTGCATTCTCGCTCCAGTGGGCGTATAGATGGACACACGCGATCTCGCTGCATCGGCCCCTGCACCTGGTTCAATGCACTTGCATTTTCAAAGACTGGCAGAAGTGAAATCGGTCGATCTTTTACCAAATTATGCCGCTAACTATACTTTGAAGATGCATCGTCTCGCACAAAGACTATATACAGGATAGGGGTATGAACTTTGAACACAGTCGATAGACAATTAACTGACTAACCGATACATCTAACATGTTTGATAAACCGAAAGCCCATAATTGAGTCTAATACACTTGATTGAATGACAGAGCTTTAGACATGTTACATTTAGCACATGTTTATATCGAACATGAACCAACGAGATGTATGTACAAAATAAGTATGAAATTTGTAGCATCCCTGTGAAAGGCCTTTAGGGATGTACGTGTGTTTCAATTCTTATTTCCTAAGATAAGGTTTTCAATTACATCGAATGGATTTCAATCAATTGACACGAATTAATGGTAATTAAATGAGAATAATAGAGTATGCATCAGTTCTTAGTAGAACAGTGAACACTTTCTAAATAGTCCTCCCCCCTTCCCCATAAACACACTGTCTGAAGAAAGAGTAAAACAACACGTTTTCACCTAAACAGTTATTCTTCCTTATATTACCGTCTACTACAGTTTAATTCAAGTTCCGAACCACTGTGGATTGTTCAACTCCACAGGTTTCGATAGATCGAGAACACCAAGAATGTGCCAGCTGAGGGATGGTCGCGGTCGGCTTATCCATCCCCTCCCACTTAGTGGCCAAAGGAGTCATTCAGCGTAAAGCGGTGACAATTTGTCGTGATACATTATGTATGCGAACAGACAAACGACATGGCTCCCGCTGGGAAACAGGGATGCCTACCCGACCTTTGTAACAATATGTAGTGTTAATGACCTTACATTTAGGATAAAATGTATCACAGTTGGACTCTAAAGACCGATCATATACTCAAGTAAAGTCATTTGTAAAAGCTAGTTAAATATACTTCTTATTAACCGTCAAACTATCACATTGAGGTAGTTAAGAATGTAGATATGTTATTTTTGTACTAACTGCCAAAAACATCTTTGATAGAAACAATAATATAAGATCATTTAATAATTTAAACTAAATAGTTTAAATAGTTGAAACCTTACAAGTTACGCTAATTTAGTTGTAGATTAGAGAGTTATGTATTTTTTTGTTAAGTAGATATTTTTAAATATGAACATTTTGTGCTAAAGGCTTTAAAATAGACATAAGTATTATTTTTATTTTTATTTCTTTAAAGTTTATTTTTTTTCTACGCAAAACGTGGACTAAGCGGGCAAAAGACAAACTGGGCTACCTTCTAAAATCTAGTGAGGATGAAATTAGCCAAAGACCAAATGGCATGTAGACAAAGTGGGCCACTTTGAAGTGTGACCAAGTTTTTAACCGAAAGAAAGACTCACTGAGCCATCTTAAATGTTGCTTACTGTGACAATAAATCCCAAGGTAAATGTCCCACTCTTTCGTTTGGATACTTTGTCATTTCCCCTCTAGAGACCTTCCTATCTGGGTCTATATAGGACATTTATAGCTTACGCAACTATGCAATAAATTGTCAAATAGATTTTGTAATCCTCTCAAACTGTATTTAAGGAATCAACATTTTAAATCAAACCTTAATATTTAAAGCCGCTTTAATAATGAAATATTAAATTCCAAGACATTAACAGAAGGTCTGAGGTTTGAACCGTGACTAATTCTTGTTTCCTGCACGCATTTATCCAATTCAACCGCGCCCTTTGGTCATCATTTCAAGCACATAAAGTTGAAATTGTTAACAGCCCATTGTTAAGACTGTTGGAATTAATCGTTTCACTGTCAGACAATTAAATTAAACAGACGACACAGTGGTTGGTGATAATGCCAGAGTTGGTGATACCGTCGACAGTAATTTGTATGTCTTTGAGTAGGCCTACTCCGGTTGTAGGACAGATAGAGGGCATTCACCTAAATAAGGGAACGTATGTGACCAAGTAATAGACATTGCGAATGACTATGAATGGGCAATTTTAAAAACTGTATTTCATTTAGAAAATATTATTAATTGAATGCCCAATGAAATGTATGATAAGATTTTGTAATGCTGGTCGAGACAAACAAATAATACTTAACGCTTTTTGAGTACATAACAAATTAAGATTCTAATATTCAATGAAAATCTTGAGTAGCTGTATGTATATATATATATTTGGCAATTGCTACTAAGAAGCTATCTAGTTACTGATACATTTCGTACCTAGTTAGTCTAGTCTTTATCACATTATTATTAGCCCAGTTTTTTTTAGTCAATTATCACATTATTTATTCAACTGTCAATTCACTATTTTATTATAAGCTCAATAGTCTAATTCACGTCATACTGTCCTCTCTTGCCTTGTTCCCATCTCATTGTCTATATACAATAGTCTAATTCACGTTATACTGTCCTCCCTTGCCTAGTCCCCATCACATTGTCTGCTTAATAGTCTAATTCACGTTATATTGTCCTCTCTTGCCTTGTTCCCATCTCATTGTCTATACAATAGTCTAATTCACGTTATACTGTCCTCCCTTGCCTAGTCCCCATCACATTGTCTGCTTAATAGTCTAATTCACGTTATACTGTCCTCTCTTGCCTTGTTCCCATCTTATTGTCTATACAATAGTCTAATTCACGTTATACTGTCCTCTCTTGCCTAGTCCCCATCACATTGTCTGCTCAATAGTCTAGTTCACGTTATACTGTCCTCTCTTGCCTTGTTCCCATCTTATTGTCTATACAATAGTCTAATTCACGTTATACTGTCCTCCCTTGCCTAGTCCCCATCACATTGTCTGCTTAATAGTCTAATTCACGTTATACTGTCCTCTCTTGCCTTGTTCCCATCTTATTGTCTATACAATAGTCTAATTCACGTTATACTGTCCTCTCTTGCCTAGTCCCCATCACATTGTCTGCTCAATAGTCTAATTCACGTTATACTGTCCTCTCTTGCCTTGTTCCCATCTTATTGTCTATACAATAGTCTAATTCACGTTATACTGTCCTCCCTTGCCTAGTCCCCATCACATTGTCTGCTTAATAGTCTAATTCACGTTATACTGTCCTCTCTTGCCTTGTTCCCATCTTATTGTCTATACAATAGTCTAATTCACGTTATACTGTCCTCCCTTGCCTAGTCCCCATCACATTGTCTGCTTAATAGTCTAATTCACGTTATACTGTCCTCTCTTGCCTTGTTCCCATCTTATTGTCTATACAATAGTCTAATTCACGTTATACTGTCCTCTCTTGCCTAGTCCTCATCACATTGTCTGCTCAATAGTCTAGTTCACGTTATACTGTCCTCTCTTTCCTAGTTCCCATCACATTGTCTGCTCAATAGTCTAGTTCACGTTATACTGTCCTCTCTTTCCTAGTTCCCATCACATTGTCTGCTCAATAGTCTAATTCACGTTACATTGTCCTCTCTTGCCTAGTCCTCATCACATTGTCTGCTCAATAGTCTAGTTCACGTTATACTGTCCTCTCTTTCCTAGTTCCCATCACATTGTCTGCTTAATAGTCTAATTCACGTTACATTGTCCTCTCTTGCCTAGTCCTCATCACATTGTCTGCTCAATAGTCTAGTTCACGTTATACTGTCCTCTCTTTCCTAGTTCCCATCACATTGTCTGCTTAATAGTCTAATTCACGTTACATTGTCCTCTCTTGCCTAGTCCTCATCACATTGTCTGCTCAATAGTCTAGTTCACGTTATACTGTCCTCTCTTTCCTAGTTCCCATCACATTGTCTGCTTAATAGTCTAATTCACGTTATACTGTCCTCTCTTGCCTAGTCCTCATCACATTGTCTGCTCAATAGTCTAGTTCACGTTATACTGTCCTCTCTTGCCTAGTCCCCATCACATTGTCTGCTCAATAGTCTAGTTCACGTTATACTGTCCTCTCTTGCCTAGTCCTCATCACATTGTCTGCTCAATAGTCTAATTCACGTTATACTGTCCTCTCTTTCCTAGTTCCCATCACATTGTCTGCACACTTAATAGTCTAGTTCACGTTATACTGTCCTCTCTTGCCTAGTCCCCATCACATTGTCTGCTTAATACTCTAGTTCACGTTATACTGTCCTCTCTTTCCTAGTCCCCATCACATTGTCTGCTCAATAGTCTAGTTCACGTTATACTGTCCTCTCTTGCCTTGTCCTCATCACATTGTCTGCTCAATAGTCTAATTCACGTTACATTGTCCTCTCTTGCCTAGTCCTCATCACATTGTCTGTTCAATAGTCTAGTTCACGTTATACTGTCCTCTCTTGCCTAGTCCCCATCTCATTGTCTGCTCAATAGTCTAATTCACGTTGCATTGTCCTCTCTTGCCTAGTCCTCATCACATTGTCTGCTCAATAGTCTAGTTCACGTTACATTGTCCTCTCTTGCCTAGTCCCCATCACATTGTCTGCTCAATAGTCTAATTCACGTTACATTGTCCTCTCTTGCCTAGTCCTCATCACATTGTCTGCTCAATAGTCTAGTTCACGTTATACTGTCCTCTCTTTCCTAGTTCCCATCACATTGTCTGCTCAATAGTCTAATTCACGTTATACTGTCCTCTCTTGCCTAGTCCTCATCACATTGACTGCTCAATAGTCTAATTCACGTTACATTGTCCTCTCTTGCCTAGTCCTCATCACATTGTCTGCTCAATAGTCTAGTTCACGTTATAATGTCCTATCTTTCCTAGTCCTCATCACATTGTCTGCTCAATAGTCTAGTTCACGTTATAATGTCCTATCTTTCCTAGTTCCCATCACATTGTCTGCTCAATAGTCTAGTTCACGTTATACTGTCCTCTCTTTCCTAGTCCTCTATACATTGTCTGCTCAATAGTCTAATTCACGTTATACTGTTCTCTCTTGCCTAGTCCACATCACATTACTTACTCAATCACCTAGTACCCATAATCAAATAGTTCCCATAATATTATGTGCTCAGTAACATACTTATTATCACATTATATGCTCATTTCTCTAGTCCCTACCATATTGTGTATTCAATCTAGTTACTGTCACTTTGTGTCTAATATATATATTTTCTTCCTTATTATGATCTCAATTACCTAGACCCCACAATATTGTGTGTTCAATTGTTATGTTACTGTCACTGTATGTGTCTTAAGTACATCCCATGCCATACTATGTACTAAATTGTCTAGTTCCCATCATATTGTGTGCTCAATTGTTCTGTTACTGTCACTGTATGTGTCTTAAATACATCCCATGCCATACTATGTACTAAATTGTCTAGTCCCCATCATATTGTGTGATCTATAGTCATGTTACTGTCACTGTATGTGTCTTAAGTACATCCCATGCCACACTATGTACTAAATTGTCTAGTCCCCATCATATTGTGTGCAATTGTTATGTTACTGTCACTGTATGTGTCTTAAGTACATCCCATGCCACACTATGTAGGCTACTAAATTGTCTAGTCCCCATCATATTGTGTGTTCAATTGTTATGTTACTGTCACTGTATGTGTCTTAAGTACATCCCATGCCACACTATGTACTAAATTGTCTAGTCCCCATCATATTGTGTGCTCAATTGTTATGTTACTGTCACTGTATGTGTCTTAAGTACATTCCTTGCCACATTATGTACTCAATTGATTAGTCCCCATAACAATGTGTGTTAAATTGTCTAGATCCTTATCATGTGATCAATAGTCTGTTTGCCATCACACAATGTGGTCATATATCTACTTACTATCATATAGTTGCTCAGTTATTTATTCCCTATCATATTATGTGTTCTGTGTCTTGTTCCTATCATATAATGTGCTAAATTGTCTAGTCTTCATCACATTGCCTACCTAGTTGCCTTGCCACAGTAATATAATTTAGTTCAATTGTTTATAAGTGCAATTGGCTCCCTTAAGTATCTAATGAGGTTTGAAAAAATTCCCGAATGTGAATTACATTCCAACTGTTTAAATGGTTTTGATTTTAAGAATATTTTTAGGGCAGTAATGTTAGATTATTAATGAGAAAATGAAGATAATAATTTAGGGGAAAGGTAAAACGTAGTAAATGAATAGTCAAAATGCCTAGATGGACTGAAATATTGTTAGCATAAGTTCGATTTATAATCATACATATTACAGATTAGCAAATTGGGATGGAGTAGGCACGAAGACACAACATAAACAACAGTAACATCAGTTAGTTCTGAATTACAAATTACACCTAATCATGTGTATAACTGGATATATAATTACAACCTTTTTTAACTTTGTATAAGTGGTTTCTGGAATGTTATTAATATCCGGGTTCAGAGAGACGGAAGTTGGGATCGTACAAGAGAACCGTTGACCGATTTGTAATTTCCCTTTGCCACTGTAATTATTAAATTATTACATGTGACCACATTTATTATATAATGATATGGCAAGTCATAATACCATTTAAGATGTTTCTTCAAACGACATGATTTTGTATACATCATGATAAATATTTATTTTTTATTGTTGTTAGTATAGACCCTGATATTTTTGTAGCTGTGTTATTTGGCTGTAAATTAATACAATTTGTTTGATTTGTGTTAGGCTTTGTAGATACCAAAAGTGGTCCTTTTATTATATTATCATGATTTTTTTTTATATGTTACTCTTATTTTGTTTGTTCTTTCAATAGAATTGTTTATGGTTTACTTCTATTTTCTTAATATCGTTAGGGTCTACATTCATCTCTCAAACCCCATCTAATTATAAGGTCAATTAAATTTCAATTGCTTAAAAAAATAAATAAAAAACATAAATCACTAAACCAAAGGAAGTAAAATAACCAAATCTTATAAAAATGTGCTTATTGAATGGTTATAAGCAACAAAAGGGCTATAACAATAGATGCAACTGCTAGTTTTTATAAAATACGGAAATCGTCTGTAACTGTTCGCTTCATAAACTAACAATTGAAAAGGCATAACGGTGTAAAATTAAAATATCTCTTACATCTGTGAAAGGAATATTTTAAAAACTAATTAAAAAGTATTTACACAACCTTTTTCTTTAACTGTTTGCCTAATTAGAGTTTTAAATACACGTCTATTATAAATAGACTACAAATCGTGTAGAACATACAAAAACAAGACCATCAATACTGTTACGTATCACTGACTTAACGAGTTCACTACATCACTCAACCTAGCTAGACCAGAATGTTTACGTGGCTGGCTTGAGCCACCCGCTCTACGGACCGTTGTAGTCTCCACATACTGCTCGCGTACGTCATCGGCTGCACCAGTCCTACCCCTGTGATTGATCGGGGAGAATCAAGTTAAAAAATACACAGGGAACGCTGGTGTCGGCAGCCCCGAGCAAGATGAATCACCCGGTCTGTCTGACCGTGCATTATTAAAGTTGTCCGAACTCCACCTCCCCGTTTCTCTTCTCACTTTCTCATTCCTTATTCAATCGTTTCAACTGCAAATAATCAGTAATCATTTGAATTACCAAAATACTCATTAAAGTTTTCTGTTTATTGTTTAATATGTCTAAATTCCTTATTTCTTGAAGAACTTCCTTGAAGATTACTATTATATCCTATTTTAAGGTATTTTGAGTTTGATAATGTCAATGTACTAAATATAGTTAGTACGTTAAATAAAGACTGAAGTTAAACAGTTCTTGTGTTGGTGTAAACACTATTTTGAACATGGTCATCTGTATGAAGAACGAAACGTTGGTAATTTATTTTTATAATGTACATAGACAAATTCCAAGGTCAAACCCCAAAGCCTACAACTGTATATAGGCCTATAATATGAATTTACATGCTTTTAAACTATCATAAATTTACTAAACCGTGAAATTCAATTAATTATTTTACTGTTATTGGTTTGTTTTCATCTTTTATTATCTTTTTATTTAGCTGATTTATCTCATTACGAGCTGAAATTTAACGACATTCAGTTCATTAAATATAACCATTTTATTTTCATTCCAATTTTCTTTACTTCTTCTAAAAGAAACATTCGTAATGAAAACATCCATTTTTATATAATGTCTTTTTATAATTTAGAGAACTTAGAAGTAATTCCAAACATAAAATCTCTACGAAATGTTGCTTATGATATTTTTTGAAAATAACTCTCATTAAAGTCTAAATTTTATTTTTCTATTATGTACAAGTAAAGTTTACAAAAGTCTGAGAAATATTTTTTATATATAACAAATGATAAAATAATTTAATATTAAACAGACTAGTATTATAAAACACAAACAAAAAAGGCCATGCTAAATAGTTATAAATACACCAATATATGAAAACATGTATAACATCAAGAGTTTGATAAATTGGCCTACATTTACACTATATTCTGAGTTTGTAACTTATTCCTCGTTATAGAGAAGCATTGTTACCATTATACGGTTGTAGCAGTTTTTTTATTTTTTTATTTTTTTTTATTATAGTCTACAACGGTATTGCATGTTTTAGACGTTACATTTCGATCGTAATCAAAAGCCATGCCATAGCAGAAGCAAAATTAAAAGCTGACAAAGAAAGCTTACTGCAGTTACTATGCATGTAACGTAAATAAGTCATGAAATGAAAATGCACAACAAATATATTTTATATCTTTAAGCCGTAAAAACAAAATAAAAAATAAAAACCGTTTAATTTATAAAATTATTTTCTTAACTGGACCTAATTAGAAAACATATTATTTACAGCTAGTCTCTAAATAGTTAATGTAATATTTTCTGATATTTGTAACTCAATTTAAAGAAATATTTCGTGATTTATACAGAAAATTTAAACGTCATATGAAACTAGCAAAACATTGAAAGTTTGTTAACGTAACTATAAAACATAATATGAGCTTATACATGAATATAGTTCACGTGTTGTTATGTCAAAGTTTTTTAAATGTTTGCCGTTTTTTAAAATATTTTTGTTACTTTTAACAACTTATATAAATCAATGTTCAGTTATTTTTGTTTTGAAGTCCTAAATGGACTTAATTTAATAATCACTTTCCAGACAAAAAAATGCTAACATAAAAAACGTCTTGAAATACAATGGAACAGTAAAATAAAGTTTAAAAAATTAACACCAAAACAATAAAATTTGGAAGAAACAAATAAAACATACCGTGCCACATGCAAGGCCTTTTTCTACGACCGAAATGACGAATTTAATAACAGCGCCTACCTGTCAGAAGCTTTGTGGGACATGAGACACCTGCGAACAAAGTAACATATCAGCTGGCCTCTTTGTCCACACTATAATTTATTTGTTTTTGATTTCATTTACTTTTATATCTTATGTATAATTGTACCATCACTAACTGTCAACCGCAACGAGCGAGGTGTGTGCTAAGATTTTAAAAAGTTGTTACTTACAAATTTTAAATTTATATTTTAGAATTTGTTTTGAGATGTTCAATTTTATACAAACAAATTATTTTTGCAACTCCGCTACCTAACATCGCTTTAACATGCTTCTCTATTGGTATGGCATTTAACAAAAAAGTGAAATTTAGAATATTCTGAAAGGCTACAGAAAAGAAGAAGTGGGACTTACCCCGTATCGTATGCGAATTGCGTAACAGGTCTGAATCTGCAAACAGATAGTTTAAGTTGTTCCACAAACTTTACAACAAGTTACAAGTATTTAATACATGTACTGTATTAATACTTTACTCTAACATTTATGAAACAACCACACAAAATGCTGCAGATGTGGTTTATGTAACAGCTTACTCTTTTATAGATATATAATTTATGTAATGGAATGTCACTGTATGTATGTACATTAAAAGCATGCATGTATGTATGTAGCTCGAACTAGCTATATTGAAGTTAGACATGGTTGTTTACATTTGAAATAATGTAAAGTAATTTAATTGTTTTTCTTTGTTTATCGTCTAAAATACTATCGGGTTACAGAATTGCCAATTATACATTATTATTTAAAAATGTTAATTTTCTACTATAACCACTCACAAAAAGTTTTAATTTTACAACATTTTTCTTGAATTTCTAAATAAACTTAATATTTAAAGAAAATTAAATAAAAATGCTTGGTGCTAAATGAAAACTGATACGTCCAAATAAGTATTATTTATGAAAATTGCTATACCCTAGAGCCTACCCATGTCTAAAGTACAACAGCAATACATCACTCAATGTAAGGAAAGGTCCGGCATCTGTGAGTGAGTGTTGGGGTCCAGGGAGACACTGGGGTAAGGGTGGGAAGGCAGATGTATAACACAGTAAACAAGTTGCATTTCCTCCAATACTTAACAAAGGCCACACAATACTAAGTCCATACAAGGAATCAGTGTTCTTCAACCATTGGAAGCTCAACTATCATTTTACGATAATAGTAACTGTTACAATTGACTTGGTTACAGTTAAACGTGGAGTACAATTATATATTGATAATTGAGAATCCACAATAGTGTTGCTTGATACTTCAATATTGTTTATTTAGGATTCTCTGGAGTGATCAGAAGTGCTGATGCCTTTCGGCCTGGTTTTCAGCTAGAATAAATATATTCTCCGTAAAGACCAATGTTCAATTTTCTGAAATCAAGAAAAAACATTGCTTCACTGGTAATTCTTTAAAGCGTCTGTTCATAAACCAATCTTAACTGTTCATATTTTGACACATTCTTGAGTAAATGCTTAAAGTTGATTGCCTTTTGCTTTTCGTTGTTGTTTTAGTTTCAACTAATTTTTGAAGCAAGTACAATCAAAAACTTTGTTAAGGATATAGTATGTCTTATTGTACCAGACGAAGTTATAGGGCTAAGAAGTCCTCTTTATCACTTAACATGACTTCCAAACCGGGGGTGGCAGGGCTTTCGGGATTTGTTCTAATTTTCAAAGGGTTCTAGTTTTGTTGTTCTCTGTTGATGACTTTCTAAGTTACCGCTGGGGCCACTAGATTCCGTATATCCGGACTGATTCTAGTGTTTAAGTGTGAATGTATGAATGAATATTGAACTGAAGTAAATTTGACTGTTGAGTTAATGTACAAATTAATTATAATTGACGCATGCGATGTAATGTAAATATCGTCTACTGCAATAAATATGATTGTTATTACTTAAAATTAAAATACACTAAGAAATCAACTTACTCAATTACCATGCCTACAATATTGTATATCTAACATAATTTTATCGGAAAAAATGCTTACACAATCGGTTTATCTGTTTAAAATTTGCCTTATGGATAGTAGATCCAAAAGAATTTCCGACTACTCCAACTCATTCTTAAAACGAGGACACTTTTTATTTCCAGTGAACTTTATAGATGACCCTCTTTCCTACTAATCTACCGTACGTCCTACACTTGCTTACACATGTAATATTCTTTTAACAAGCTGGTATGTCAAATTATCCAGGTTGGGACAAACGTACCGAAGTATATAACACGATTTTTGAGAAAAATGATGTTTCTCTTTTTCAAAATCAGACCTTTGATTTTGAAAAAGATAATTTCATGGAAGTATCAAATTATTTTGGAAAAATATTTATAACTCATGAAAGGTAATAGTGAGAGGATTCAAATTAAGCTAAGTTAATATAATATTTAATAAGAAAAGAAAAATATAATTTTTGAATTTAATGCCCAATTAATATTTTTAGATTATTGTGGATTTTATTCATTGGATGTGGTCTACAACAATTTTAGAATTTTTATGTTTTGAAGTTGCTTGAAAGCATCTCATAGGACGTTAGTTTTTAAGATTACAGTTTTTATTGGATACGTTTTATTATATCCATTGAATTTAGCTCAAAACCACTGAAGTTATTCGAATCTTCGTAAAAAATCTTGAAACTTCCATAGCTCCTCAAAGAAGCTCCAAGTAATTGATCACCACGGACTTTGTATGCTACAATTTATCAGCATGGACAGTTATCATGAACTTTGTAAGATGTTTTCATAAGTCGATAAGGTAAGCGTGCTCTTTAACAAATGTGCTAATGGCAAAAAGAGTGAAGATAATTTAAGAAGGTTTTTACTTAGTATCACAAAGGACGATGAATATCAGTTCGCCATAGACAATCGAGCGAGTGGTGCTCCATGGTTTAATTGCCTTCCAAACAAGAAGACAGGTAGACAGCGAGCGTGTCCAAATGGAAGCGTTGACCCACGCTGGACTACCCGTACACATATTCAATACCCGACGAGCCGGCATGCGGCGAAAAAACTACTAGGGCAGCTCAGTCCGTCAATTTGACACCTCTTGTTTCTGTGACAATCCGTCAGCCGCTGAGTGCCAAACTGAATCTGCAACGTTGATTGTTATGGTAATGCAATGAACTTCGGAGTCCCACAAAGTTCGGGGCCGGTTTAATGTATTCATATTTAACAGAACAGTTCTCATGTCTAAAGTGATGTTTGCACACGGTTGGTTCAGTCACGTTACTTGTAATTCAAATAAAAGATTTCACGCGAAACAAAACCTGCCAGTAGACGCATTTAGAATGGGCGGTTCAAAGTAACGAAGTAAATATATCAGCTGTTAAATATTCCATCATGTGACAGTATCATTGGTTGGACATTTTAAAACTGATTACTTTGATTTTCATTCTAATTTATCTTTTAATTTAGTGTTGTATCCATTATACTATATAATATTATTTGTTGTTATCCATAGTAATACAAACTATAAGTAAAATTAACTATAACATACTATCAAGATAGTATTTTATAGGTTAAAAATTTTTAACGATGTTTTACCAATCAAAGTGAAAGTATTTGTGAGTAGGTCTATTTTAAATCACAATAAGTAAATTGTATTTAGTGATAGAAACTGAGGTCTTTTTTAAGGAGAGGCCTAGGTCCTTTTTAACCTTACACTGCCCATTCTCCATAGATTATAACTCTTTGGAAGGATATGATTTAGACAAACATAATGGAAAAATCAGGATAGTAAAAGGTGGACAATACTGATATATACCTTTAATTTCGACTTGGATCGAGCTAACTGAGGCTACAACAAAGTCCTGACTGCTCAGTTATCAGCTCGCCCAAGGTTAAGGTAATGAAAGACATGACAAGTTTTCTAACGCAATGTGAGCTTTAGAAAAATATTTACTCACTTGTAAAAAGTAACACTATCCAGAAAACCAACTCTAATAAATGTTTGCGCACTTGTTTAAGTTATCTTCATGGTGTTGAGATGCTATACATCAATATAATTTTCCATACACAATATTTTAATATTGTTTTAATTTCTAGTTGAGTTCTAGTGTTTTAATATTTATTGCTTTTCCACTTTAAATTCTTATTTGTGTTCCATCACTCATACTGTTCATTGAGTAGACGAGAAATACAAAACGCCCTTTGTCTTCTTTAATTCTCTGTCAACAAAATGTATGATTTCCACTCGGGAACCAATCACAAAAACAATATGTGAAACAATTAAAAATGAGCTGTTGGCACCCCGCTGTGGAACAAATAGTCCCGTAATGGCAGAGCCTTCAGGAGACCTTCTTAATGGCTCCTAATTAATATCCAACTCCGATCACGTCCGGACAGAGCCGGTTGGATTCCCACCTATCAGTCATTCGCTTTGTAAACCAACTTGTAGGTTTGTAGCCAACTGTAGTTTGTAGCCAACTGTGCTTTGTAGCCAACAAGTATTGTTCTTACTGTGTTGTAATAAACGACAGCTGGTAAGTGGAGAAGGTCGCTTCCACTTAGATATACTTCGTCGTGATAGATACAAAGTTAAATATGATGCTAACAGATTAAAAAATAGAAGCAAAAGAGTTCCATTGTATTATTTAATCTAAAGAAACTGTTCTTTGTTTGGCTAAAAAAGATATGTTTTTTATTAGCTTAACGACAATTTATTTATTCTTTTAACTGGTGATTTAATTCGAACTGTCGGTGATATCCTTAATTATATTACATACAGATACACATGAGATAGGAATATTTACGCCAGTAATTTGAATACTTTATGAGGTCTGTCTGGTTTAAACTGCTTTATATTTCCATGGGACAACACTAGCGCTCCACTACTGGACCTCAACTCAGCTTATATTAGAGACACAACATTTAGCATTTTAAAAGGAAAATATTTATTTGTGAACAAAATAAATGCATGTATGCAGTTTTTGAAATTATTATATTTTAGCTAACTATTTTTTAAGAGAAGGTAGTGCACCAATATTAGGATTATTTTGTAAATATCAGAGAATGTATTGATAAAGTTGTTTTCATATAGGCTATTATAAAACTAGTGGCGTGTAAAATCTTGAATAACGGTCCTTTCAGAGTATGTCTATGATCTATATCTGATAATTTAATAGAGCAAAAATATATCACAAACTTTAGAAACTGTTATATTCCATCCGAATAAAAAAACCGATAAAGTGTAGTCGGAATGGAAATTCAGATAAAGATGGTCACAATAAACAATAATATTGAGGAAAACTAGGTATATAAAATAGAAATAAGATTTTGTAAGAAATTAATAGAAGCACACAATCTTTAGGGACTCTAGAATTGAACATCAATTAATGTTCCGACAGAGAAATCACCCCTTCAGTCCTCTTCCTCCATTCCATTACAAAATCCTATTAGGGAAGACCCAAAAGTAAGAAGGAAGAAAGAAAGGAATTATTGCTTACATATTTAACAGCCCTTAAAACAACGTCGGGGAGGATCACAAATAAATAATATTTCCCCGAGAGGCTTATACTTACATCTGTAAAAACGAGCACAAAAGGAGACCCATAAATTTAGAGTAATTAAAATGAGACGTAATTAGTGTTTCTGCGGCTGCCCCTGCAACCGAGCCATGAAATTAATATCACTGGAAGCTCCTCAGTCTTAGCAGGTGATTTACTTAGGGTGTGTCATCCCTATTGTGTTCACCTAGACACCCCACACACCACAGCTCACCCCGCTCAGCCGTATATAACCTTTTAGTGGTGTAAAACGAGCGTCTCTTTAATTGGGCGACTTTAACCGTCAAGATACGTTTGGGGTTTCTTGGTTACAGAATATACTATATTCCGTACGAGTCGTTAAACGTATAGAGGAAAATCAAAATATAAACGCTCAGAGTTGAAAATTGTCCCTAAATTATTTTGATTAAATAAGCATACAACTGCTACGATATATTGTAACTAAAATTAAGATATTATACAAGTAAGAATTCAGCCTAATTTAATATCTTTCCATGACAAAAAGCTATATAGTAAAAACAATATTTTCCTGTCTACAATTCGTTTAGTTTGTGGTGATTTAGAGAATCGATTAAGCAATTCCACTACTTTTCAAAGGGCCGATTCACTTCACGAAAAATACCAACACAAAGATCTATATTTTAAGGATTCGGTCTGCAATAATGATCGTATATCAACATTTGAAGTGTCGTTTGATAGTGAAGATGTATTTTGTGGACCATGTGTTGGATTTTGATAAAAAAAATCGATTATTTTTATGATTGTTTTGTATTACTGAGCTTGAGATAGTTAAATAAATTTAAAACACGTTTTATTCAAATAGTGATATAAAAAAAATAAAACTTTGAGGTCTGTTGGTGCCCTTTATTCATTCATAAGCATACACTTAAATGTATTCATAAACAAATACTCAATCATTAATAAACAAAAAGGTAAGAAAATCGTATTAAAATGTTTTCATTCACCAGCATGATTAAACGCCCCGAAAATGTACTCAAAGAGCATGTCTGCACTTATTGTTCCCCGCCTATTTGCAATAATTGTGATATGAACCCAAAAAGCAACTTCTCCAAGATAAATTAGCTGAAAATCGTCGTGAATATCGATGCATTAGTTTATTTCTTATAAGACAGGAGCAATCATCGAATTCCCACAATCACGATATGAACAAAATGGTTGGTAATCGGACAGCGACTGGTTGAGCAAGGCGTACCCATTATGTTTCCGGCGCTGCGGTGTCGAGCTGAAAGTGCGAGTGGAAACCGGTTGTCAGTCCGTCTGTCTAAGCCCGCAACAGTTCTCCACCGTGTACTTTATGGTCTGGTTCCATCCCTGATTTATTCCCACAATTTGGCCATACATTAAAATCCCAGGACCACTTTCATTCTAATACCTACCTACCCACATAAATATTTTGGGCTACGTTTTGAACAATCCCAAAAGACGGACATAATTTTGAAAAAGATACTGTTGGATGTATCTTTAGCAAAAAATTAAACTTTTCACGAGTACCTGATAAAAAAAGTTACATAAATAGGTTGTTTTATCAATGCTAAGTTTTGTGTCTGAAATTATCTATTGTTTTGAGGTCTACAATAGAGTACTAGTGAGTATGATGTAATGTAATGCGTTTAACCCAGCTGAAATAGCAGGCTTCAATAAATAATCAAAATACTGATACAAATATTCCTGTTATATAGTATATGTATGATAATTATATAATCAAGAATAGTAATCTACGTACTTTTTTCTGCCAAAATTTAATCCACTATATCACCAATACCTTACTGAGAGTGTGATAAGTGTGGATTAAAAGTGGCGCCCAAATTCAACTAATTCTATATAAAAAGGCGGTTAACTTAGTTAATTAATTAATATAAACACACAAAAGTAAGACATAAGTTAGGAGTAGTTAAAAAATGTATGTTAGTTTTTACAATATCTTTGAAATAAACCCAGCATTTTATCAAAAATATAAACAATCAAAATATCATATGTGTGTAATGTTAGCTTTATAGTCAGTCCATAGGCTGAATATTAAAACGATAGACTCTAGTAGCCCATCCCAAAGCAATAAATAAGTCAGTGATCGGAAGCTAAGCCAGCAACATTAGTTTGGATTTGATATTATAAATGGCAAGTGGGCGTGGAGCCGGTAGCGGCAACAACACCAGGCCCAAACACGAACCTTGCGGAACCCCCACTGGAGAATCTTTTATTCCCATCCGCTTTGTTTGGGCCAATTGAGGCGTACACTGCCGGATATCATTCAATACAGTTATTGGTTTAGTTTTTTACCTCGTATTGTGAGAGGAAAGATTGATGTTCACCTTTGCTACATATGAACTGTTTTGTGCTCGCGTTTGTTAAAAACCGCTCATATAAAAAGAGACCAGATGATTCGAGATTTTTGCCATCTGTTTAACGTTCACCAAACAACTCAGGGAGGTCATCAGGGGTGAATAGTAATTCAGAACTGATTTATTTGAGACTGAATGTCAGAGGAGGGAAAGTGTTTAGGGGTGACCCAAGTTTATCTAATTTTTTCACAAAAGTTGTAGGAATGATTTTTAAACTTTACAAAGAACTGTCGTTTTATACGGTTCTCTTGTTCTTAGATCTTATATGAACTATTTTTCTATAGTGTATATTATACATGCCAGAAAGTATTTCAAATAGTTATTAAATGAACCAAACTCCTAATTCTTAGACTTGCAGCTCAGAATTCCTAACCTAATCAATATATGTACGAAACAAATAATCCATTTGATTGTTAAAGATGCATTAACAAAATTTCACTCGCGAATTTGACTGTTCAATGATGTGTAGGTTTATAATTGGCAATGATGACTTCTTTTTAATGGATGACTGGTGTTATCTATTGCAGTTAGGCTTATAATCACACCACTATTCTACTTTTCACTGATTAAATAATATTTACTGTATCTTTTTCACAAGAGCTGTAGCACATATGTTCAGTATTTAATAAAATGATCTAAAAACTACACTAAGCAGAAAGTCAGAACAGGATAAGTGAAAAAAATCTGTAATAACATTAAAAACTGCTAGGATGTGGTTAATTTCAGTATATTTTCAATTCTATTGTTTTACAGCAAAATACTGTAGATATTTTTTCAATGACATTTCAAGTGTGTATATCATTAAAAAACTGGTACTATTCAAGTTTAATATATACACTTTAATTAATACAACTACAAACAAAATTCTATCACGATTTTTGTAGAACTTTACAAAGAACTCAATATTAAACATAGCTATGCCTATTACAATAGTATGCTCTCCAAATCCCCTTCGCAACACACCTAGTTTAGTTACAGTACTAACATTTTATAAGGTTTCGTAAATGATTAAAAATACCTTTACGTTCAAATGTTATGAGTACATTATATTAAACGAAAGCGTATCTCAGAGCATCATTGGAAAGGAACCTTTTGAAAAATCCCCTTCCCGAAGGGGCAGTGACGGATACTCAATACAATTTACATAGCGATCACATAGCCCCGTACATATAGGCACAATACGTTATATACCCGTCAAATAAAAAAAAATAACATTTTAATATATATTGGAAGATCGGACGGAGTTGGCCCGTGTTCAGAGGTTTGCGGCAGGGGCGCCCCGCCCGGGGCAAATCTACCCCTCCGTCATTTCTTGTCTTTTGGCTCGGAAACGCTGTATTATATTTCAACCGTTATTGATTCCTTTACGAATTCCATTGTGAATTCTCCAAGCCGCTACAAAAACAATATCGACGAGGAAGCTTTGTTAGACGTACAGACAGATTCTCTTCATATCTCTTTGAACGCCTTTCTTTGCTGTCCGCCGACTGAATGTATTAGAAATCCCTTGGTTGGTGTTTCTTTATATATTTCTGTTTCTTTAATTAATTTGTTGTCATTTTCATATCTTACTAGCATAAACTAAATTTTAACGTATGTAAGTAAATATTTTATATACAGTATGTAATAAATTGACATACAAATAAGCAAATTGTGTGGTATATGAAGCGTCTGTTAATTTAATTGGAAATTTCGAGAGCCTATATTACATTTTTTAAGACTATTTACTCAACAATGAAATTTACAGAGTATGTAATTAATTAATGACATAATTCATCACCCCTGAGGTCACTAAATAAAGAACTTTCCTTGTGATCATAAGGAACAATCTTTCAAAGTAACTATGGTACAAATGAATACACGGCCTTCATGGCCTAGACCCTTAGGGATACATGACATTTTCTCCTTATTGACCTCCAAAATTCCTGCATCCTGTTGAAGGATATTGGAAAAGGATCTATAATAATTCATATTATATTCGATGGGTGAAGTTCTCGGATACTGAGTAATAAGGTCACTGTGATTTCTCACTTTATCGTTGTTAAGGATCTTTTGTAACTCATCTTATATTCGTTGTATGAAGTGCTACAAAATTGTGTAGCCTATTAAACTAACTGTGATTTCTCACTTTATCGTTGTTAAGGATCTTTTGTAACTCATCTTATGTTCGTTGTATGAAGTGCTACAAAATTGTGTACTAAACTACTATCTCACTGTTTTTCAATAGATACTTCTATTGAAAAACAATGAAACAGTTTTTCAATAGATACTTCTATTGAAAAACAATGAAACAGTGAGATAGTAGTTTAGTACACAATTTTGTAGCACTTCATACAACGAACATAAGATGAGTTACAAAAGATCCTTAACAACGATAAAGTGAGAAATCACAGTTAGTTTAATAGGCTACACAATTTTGTAGGCCTAGTTGTTTAAACAACAAGGCCTACTGGCCTAGTTGTTTAAACCTTTACATTTTCGAAACTTCAGCTCTGTATCTATGGAGTGAAATATGCGGCTGAAGAATAGCTTTGATTAAGATATTCTTACTTACACTTAGGCTAGGCATATGTGGAAATAAATTTCATTTGTTTAAGTGATATAGCTGTCTACTCCAAAAATCTTGTTATTACTAATATACAATAATAATAATAATAAATCTTGTAACTGTCTTATATATTCATAATCATATTAAAATGTACAAGATATCCGAAATTTGTTAAGTTGGTAGGGGATTTTAAACATATTAATAAATAAAAAAAATTTAAACTCAATGACGAGTTGCATAATCACATGTTCAAAGCTCAATCTAATACTATACTGACCAGAAAAAAATCCATTTGAATATCTTTTTAGATCTCTGCTTTACTCCACCTAATTTTAAACGAGAATTCGCGAACGGAAAGAAAAGGAACAAGTAATATCTGCGGGAGATGTAGGAGATACGAGCGCCCCAAGCGGTCAAGCGGCATACCATCTGATCTGGCAGTAATGGCAGATCACCTTACCGTGCATAATTACAATAATAGATTTGTACAAATGTCGGACCGGGGCCATTCCATTTTATTGTTATGGCGGCTGATACACGAGCACGTCGTCTGGAACACTGTCATTCAGACAAGATTCCATTGTTCTCCAGAAATGTAATTCCGGTGCAAACCATGAAAACGTTATCTTAAATAATTAAGTATGTTGATGGACCGCTATTATTTTACGGTTGATTTGCTCCTGCACTTTAGACATAAAGTTTTATCAGCTAGGAAATAGGACTTGATAAATACCTTCGTATTAGAAAGTAAAAAATGAACATGCTTAATACAATGCTGGGGGATATTGTGGGCGATGAATCAACAATCAAACAAAGTAACTTACCATAATAATGTGAATCAAATATGTAATTTAAGAACAAAATCAAATTATATAATGTTTTTAAATGTATGATTGAAATCAACAAATTAAAAAAAAAATAATAATACTGGTAAAATATGTAAATAATTAATGTTCTATTTTCTTGAAAGAGCATCAAAGAATAAAGATATGACTAGAATGTAATAACACAGAATGGAGAATAGAATAATAGACAGAGTTAGAAGATGATCTACAGTCGATCTGCGTAGAGCAGAAATGATGAGACAAGAAGAAGAAGAAGACTGTTTATTCTTCATATATAGCTTTAATATAAGAAAACAAAAACTTTTTAAATAAGGTCAATATAAGCATCACGACGTATTTAAGTAAATTTTACGTAAAAGAGTAATAAAACTACTTCCATAAACCAAATATAATCATAAAATATTATTTTCCTTGCATAGATTGAGTACAAGAATACAAAAATCTCTTAAATAAACCAAATTAGAGTTTTACTATTTATTTCCTAATCCTATACATAACTAATAGGCTGATACATAACTTAAATTATACATAAGAAATAATGATCCAAAAACTTCCAACTAAATAAATTTAAAAACACTAAAAACAACGTAAAAATGAGACAAAACTATTAATAAACAGGCGAATTACCTTACAAAACTAATTATATCTAAGGTAACAATAGAAGATAGGCCTACTAATGAAAGGCGAACATACAAACACAAAAACACTAAATTCAAACCACCATATGGAAAGCATAAAACAAAGCAAAATTTTACAGAAACAAAGGCCAAACAAAAAACCAACATCTGTAGACCCAATCTCGGGAGTCATCAGTCATCCTGTGGAACAAAGAAAAATATCGCACAGACAGTGGGAATAATTACGGCTGCGGCCCATCAAAGTCAACGTTTGACTGCGCGCGTGTGCGTGGGTGTGCGTCTGTGTGAGTGCCCGGCCACAAACACACTTAGTATTTTAATTAAGAAACGGAGCCTAACTTAATAAACTACACATCAATCGTGTTTATTTTTTCCGTCCGATCTCCGCGCCGTCTGCCTGTCCGCCCCGGCCGTCACGAATGTAGTGATGAGCTCTTAGTTACCGGCCGTGATGAGTTCTCACAGGTTAACACCAGATCGTCTGATACGTCCATTTGTTCGGCGCCGAGGAGATGTGGAGGATCTCGTCGAGTAAAGTATATTTTTCGAAAAAAGTTCAATCTATTATATATTGATCAAATGATATTGACAAAAAGGTTTTAGGTTAGCTCAATTGAATATATGTTTATAACTCATTTTCTGAATTAAGGCCGATTTTACTTGGAAAAATTCGTATTTTGGAAAACACTAACTTACTTAGTACTGTAGCTTTCTTCAGCTTTATAAAAAGGCCAGAGACCTTTTTACCAAAAGTGTAATTTTAAACAAATTTACAAGAAATTTTCTAGTACTTCTCTTTCGATTTCGTTTTCTTTTTTTCATAAGTTACGTGCTCATTTACAGATTTACTGATTTTAATGTAGAATGTATGTCATTTAGTCTTAAGGCGCATAGTTAGTCATAGTCGGGTTTTTTTTAAATAAAAATATCTTTTTTACATAATATGACACAACAGATTTGTTGACTTCTATGAAATCGTTCTTAAATTATTTTCTGAAGAATAGCTTTGATTGACATATTATTACTTACACTTAGGCTAAGTTTATGTCATTTTTTTGGTGGCACTCGAGGTGCGACATGGACTACCTGTGTTAATCCCAGCGACCCAAAGGGCCATAAAACTGGCACTCGAGGTGCGACATGCCACCTCAGGTAGCCCGGCGAAGGGTTGCGGGGTTGTAGACGCGCTCTCTCTCTGTGTCCATAAATATATATATATATATACAAAATAGGACCTACGTTACTAGGATAATCACACCATTTCAATAACTAGTGTAATTAAATACAGACTTTCACACTTAAAAGGAATCAATATTTTCCGGAAATACAATTATTTTTATTTCAATAAAAAGTAGTAGAACTATAATTTTTTCTGGACACTCCGATCTGCTTTACATAGCTAAATAGATTATTATTATTAGCTAACCTAACCCAACCTAACCTTTTTTTTAACAACCTAACAACTAAATTTTTAAACTATTTGACGCCGTTAAACATTTTTATTGTAATAAAGTTCTTTGTTTAAGTTAAACTATAAATTGTCATTGAGCAATGATTAATTATTGAATCATCGTTAATCATGTGTCTCATTGTATGGCTGTAGTTTTCAGATAATTTTATCACTGTAAATATATCAACTATTAGCCGCCAGACCAACACGGCCACACTGCTAGCCGAAGCGCCATGTCGCACCTCGAGTGTTAGTTTTGGGTTCTCTTTCGCTGCATATCGCACCTCGAGTGTCCAATTATGACCCTCAGGTAGTCCATGTCGCACCTCGGGTGCCCCCATTTTTTTCTATGACAGCCTACTCCAGTTATCTTGTCAATACAACTAATTCTTATAACTATCTTACACGTTAATAATATTTAAATGTACATGACATCCGAAATTTGTTCAGTATGTGGGAGATTTTACATGTACTGATAAATTTTAAAAATTGTATAAAACCAAATCTAAGTCGAATAATCGTATGTCCATAGCTCTTTCTACGGCCGTTAACGAGTTGCGCGCAATCCAAGGGAGGCCCAAACCAGTGCTCGAGTTGCGCGCAATCCTACCTGCGTTAATTGCGGTGTCCTAGGGAGGCCCCAAACCAGTGTTCGTGTTGCGCGCAATACCGACCTCAAGTAGGCCGTCTAATCTTGGCCACTCAAAAATGTAAATTAGTCTACAAGCTGTGCATAATAAATATTTCCGCAAATGTCACAGCTCACCACAAATACCTTGACTTGTCGCTGGTCTCATTACGAATAGCACTAAACTTAGGCTATAGCACAGAATAAGCAGATATCTGTTTATTCTGTGTTTATACCTTCTCGGTTATTTGTGTAACTTATATACAGTGTTTAGTATTAAGCGGTATTTTCTGTTAGAAGCTTTTTAATGTTTAACAGAAAACGTTGTTAAATAAATTAAAATATACTACTGCATATTATTTCAAGTTATTTAACAAAGGATTACTATACACAACTAATAATCTCTGGTCGTTTTTTATAGACTCTGAAATCCTTTTTTTTTTAGATTGATTAAACTATCTTGAAGGAGGATTAAACGTTATCCTTGAATTGTCACACATAGTAATAAATATATTTATGAGACAATGACTTTTTATCCTTTTTATAATGAAGACATCTGAAAACAAAACATTTTTTAAGAGAAGCATTTTAATTCTATTGTGTTGAATGGTGTTGCACTATTAAACTTATTAAATTTCATTTATATATATATATATATATATATATATATATATATATTATATATATCAAAATCAATATATATATTGATTATAAAGCTCTTTAAAACATCCTCTAAAACGTCCTAATAATAAGTATACTTAATAAATAAAAGTAATTTTAGTTTATAATTTATGTTCCATAGAAAAAAACTTCAAGTACAAAGGTTACAATAATTGACCTTACATTTGTTGAATGGTATACTGTTTTGTTAATAATTAAAATTAAATTTCAAATACATTGAATTGTTTTATATTATTTATTATTCATATTTAATTTATGTTATAGAATATTTAGTATATGCCTTTATTTTATGGTATAGAAAGTTAGTATCATTTTGAATATTTATTATTAGGGCATTAGAAACTTTAGTAATTTTGTTGATGGTACGGCTGCAGGAAGTTAGGCGCAACTCGAGCACACCCCTTTTACTAGTATACTAACCAGAAAAAATCCATTTGAATATTGTTAGATCTCTGCTTTACTCCGCCTAATTTTAAATGAGAATTCACGAACGGAAAGAACTAGTTATAAAAACTATTAATCAATTGTTAATCATTAAAACAATTGACGCCATTTTTTAGTGGAATTATAAGATTATTGCAAATTTTTTTCATCGTTAGTGAGAATAAGAATAGTGATTTATATTCATAATTACCGAAATATGAAATTTAATACTGAAAATACTATTTACTGACTGGCTTTAAATGCGTACTAAAAAAGTTTAAAAAAATGTAAGCGTGCAAAAAATGTGAACAAAAAATAATATAGGCCCTAATACGAATGAGGTGACAAGAGCGTAGCGAATGACGGAGTTGGCACGCGAGATGTGCAAGGGTGTCCCTTAGTCACCTCATTGTATTATTATGTTATTTTTCTTCTTGTTGCACGCTTACATTTTTTTAAAACTTTCTTAGTACGCGTTTACAGCCAATAGTATTTGCAGTATTTACAGTAAAATATAGTTATAAAATCTACTGTGCATAATCTAAAAAAAAAAAAAAATCAACACAGCTATACATCTGGTCATAGTCTTAAATGTAACGCCAACGTAAACATAAGATAACCTTTAAGCTAAGTAACACTCAATCTACACTAGAGCTGGTAAAACCAAAACACTACCACTCGAACTTCATCCCCAGTAAACTGCTACAAAACAGTTTATATAAAATACTCGTATACTTGATTATCTGTACTCGAATGAGTCTATTGAGACATCGACAATCGACTCCACTGATCGTGATTGGCCAGAATGTAGCCGTCAACTCTCCATTAGTCCGGCACCGCCCTACATACTGATTGTATTTTATATGTATCGGATATTCCATTAACGAGACATTCTTGTTTCATATGTTCGACTAGTTCGGTTCATCGAGGTGAGCCGGATAAAATGTTGCAATGTGGGGTGGCATTTATTGTGTCTATTCAATCTAAGCTATTTATAAAATAATAATTTAGCTTCGATTTAAGGTCGACTTTAACGATTACGTTATCCTAAAGACTCTTTTAGGTTATGAGAATTATGTAGGAGTAAATATCATCTATTCTGTCTTCATTTTTTACGTTAGTTACATTTTATACACGAGAACACAAACGTTCCAAACATCTTTGGCTAATTATTAAGTGGACCTCAAAGGATTTGAATCTGTGATTCTCTAATTTGGAAGCAGACATGCTAACTACTTGGTTACCAAGAGGTATCTTGTAGCATATATATCCGCGTTGTAGACCTAATAAATGCATCATAAACATTTTGTAGAGTGTACATTTTAAAGTGGTTAATTCGATTTGTAAGGACTCAAATTCATTTAGTGTAATGTTGTTTGGATCATGCTCACAATGGTGGTTTGTATTGAACTCTGATAAAGATGGATACAACAATGGACATAACAATGTAGATTAGACGATAGTTTGACAGCATGATGGTCGCCATTTCTGTTTGCCTTGGACAGACACCGTGACCGAACATGTCTCAAGTTTCTTTGTGCTCTCTGTTTTTACAATGGAAGGCACCGCGGCCAATCGATGCCTACGCTTGTATTTCAAACGTTCCTGGGGATTAATCCAGAGGGCGTCCGTCCATCCGACACGGTTGGCTTCTCACCGCGGACTTATTGGAGAACTCCACTTCACTGGCCTCATCTTGTACGCGTTTTGACTCCATTAGTGATTGATCATTCTGATCTAACACCTCCAGTTTGTTTTGTCCGGCTATACCTCATTTGTTTGGATCAAAGCCGTTTTTACTGCCGATTGGACTTCCCGATTGAACAAAGAGCAATATACAACCGTAGCATTGTAACTAACAATCGTTTAAATCGAAAGTACGGTTATTTTATAAAGCTCACTGTCGACTTTTATAACATATGTATTAATGACATATGCAAATGTATAATATAGTTTAAATAATATAGTATTTAAAATATGGTTGACATTTTACTATTTACTAAAGGACACCTTTGCACATTTCGCGTAACAACTCTGTCACTCACTACGCTCTTGTCACCTCATTCGTATTATTATTATGTTATTTTTCTTTACGTTGTACGCTTACATTTTTTTAAATTTTCTTAGTACGCTTATACAGCCTTTCAGTCAATGTTATTTGGTTTTAATATTTTTAGAATATAATGTAGTTGGACAAGTTGTTTGGTTTTATTTCAAGGGAAGGAAATGAGGTAACATTTTGAATTATATTATGCAGACGCAATTATAATGAAATAAATTAAGTCCATCCCACATTTTGAAAATTAATAATAACACTTAAACGCGCAGGGCTTAACTTTAACAGTAATCATCAAACATTCTTACGGATTACAGAGCTGAACACAGTCATAATGTAACATCCAAAATGATCAAGTATCATAGGCTAGGTCAACTAGGTCAAATAATAAAATCTCTACCTATTTTTCAAGACTTTAGAATACAGATAATAGCTCCTCCACCACCCTTGCACCCATACATGACAGCTGATAACTCTCCCATCCATATTATACACGACAACTGATGGCCCTGCCAACTTTCACACACGCGAACATGACAAATGATAACACTCCCATCCATACTATACTCGACAACGTCAACTGATGGACCTCCCAACTTTCACACACGTGAACATGACAACAGGTGACCCTCCCATCCATATTATACATTAGACACTAACATGACAACTGATAATCCACCCATCCATAGTATACAGGCCATCGACAACTGATGATCCTCCCAACTTTCACACACGTGAACATGACAATTGATAAAACTCCCACTCATACACAAAAATATTATACACAAAACATATTATACACAAAAACGACAACTAATGACTCTTCCAACTTTTACACACACGGTTATAAAAACTAATAACCTCCCATCCATACATGAAAAAGTTAGCAGATTTGTCCTCCTGCCCATGATGTGGCCATCTTATACTGCGTGCTGGCTCGATGGCTGTGTTTCTTTAATAAAACAAACAGATTGTATTGGTTTGCTGCACCAAGTGGCCTGCGGACAGTTAGTGGACCGTCCACCTCTACCAGAGCAATCTCTCCGCACAAAGGTGTGCTGAAGGATTCCTCTGCGTGCTGGCTGGATGGCTGTGTTTCTTTAATAAAACAAACAGATTGTGTTGGTTTGCCGCACAAAGCTCACACGTACTCCACCACAATGGCTGATTGGAGACGCTCCCCGGGTATTCTGGCGTAATTTCCCCCGATTTCTTTGTCGGACACGCTCGATCCAACCCTCGTGCGACGTCACGATGAGCTGCTCACGTTTTGATATCCAGCGATCAAGGGCATTCAAAATTGAGACCATAACAGGACGCCCGGAGAAAGGCAGAATCTAATTTCCTTAACTTTCATTGAGTCTAAGGCCATACAATTTTATGGTAAATTATTCATAATTTACTCAACTTTTCAAATACTTTAATATTTAAATTTTGTTTATTTTTCAACTTCACTCCCCAGTTAATACATGGGCATGCACCATATACTTGAACTTAATCCAATGAGTGAAGAACCAGCTGTTAGCTCAGTTGGATATTCGAACCTTGGAACTTGCCATCCACAGTCTGAAGCCTCAGTCACTGAACCTTCACGTTGGCATTGATATTTTGTTCATATGATTGCCTGCCCTAACCCCTATCCATCGATGATTTCTTTAATAATTGCTTAACATACTTCAGCAATTATTACGCAACGAACGCCAGTTCAGATTCGACTACTAAATATCAGTATCAATGCACAATAGAAATCTCGTCCTGCCACGGCCTGCCAAGAATGTACAGACTTTTATCAGCTATGATCTTCATTATTCATTTGTTAATTTTGTATTGTATGCCTCATTTAATTATGAGTATTTTAACCTTCCTATCTCAATAAACTAACTAAGTAAATTATAACAAATACCACGTAACTTTTCTTCTTCTTTTGATATCCGAACAGTTCTTCACAACATTAGTTCAAAATCCTGTCATATTATATACAGGTACTTTCCCACACGTATCCGTCATATCACATACGGATATGAAGATTTTCTGCCTTCTGGATCCTCAGAATTGACGTAGTTGACCTTCTAGAACCCATCCTCTAATTATTTGTTTAGATTTGTATTTATTCTTAAGATTATCAAGACATGGGTGAATATGGCTTTTGAATGATTATGTATGAGTAAATACAGACTTTGCTAACAACTAACTATGACCATTCCTTAGAAATTGTCATTTAAACAATATTCCTGTAATAAACCAACAATTATAGTTTTCATTTAATTCCATTCTTAATTTTTGTGCCTGATTTAAATCGGGCTGAGAACCTTTAGCTTATGAAAGCGGGCTTTCACCGACTAATCAGTCAAAGTTAAAATTGTAACCTATTAAAACATTTAAGGTAAAACATCTAATTCACTGTCATATATATGTCTTGACTAAATTAGTAAACAGTGTGTTTAATAAACGAGAGCCCTTATAAGTTTCTGCACGCTGGAATACAAGAAGTGCTCATATTCGCTCCTTGTGATTTGCACTGCACACTGGCATTGTTTGAAGTTATCGATTCTCTTTGATTGTACCGACTCCACTTTCCATTGCAGACTTTATACCTAGTGTTGCGTGGTCAAGTCGTTTACTGCCGCATGAACATAAAACCAAGGATAACAATCTCAAGACTACCGGACCTTTAACTTGGACTCTCTTTGATTCTCTGTTTCTCCAGTAGTACTTGCTTCAGAAGGCTTAACTGAATTATGACTTTCGGTACTGGATTTTTATCTAGAACTAACTTTGATTCTCTTCTTCTACAGTAGTACTTGATTCAGAGAGCTTGTCTAATTCAGGACCATCAAACTATTTTGGAACTCTGTTTGATTCTTCTTCTCCAATACTCAGAGATTAAGAGAGCTTGTCTAACTCAAAACTACTGAACTGTCTTGGATATCTCTTTGATTCTTTTCATCTTCAGTACTACTTGATTCATAGAGCTTGTCTTACTCAAGACAACTAGGCTATCTTGGAACTATCGCAGGTTATCTTTTTATCCAGCACTCTTTGATTCAGAAGGTTTGACTGACTCAAGACTAAGACCTTCATCTTCTGACTCACTTTGACTTTCATCTTATCCAGTACTAATTAATCCAGAGATATTTAATGCTTTAAAAAGACTAAGGTTTGGTAGTTTTTAATGTTTAATAACATGCAATTATCAAATAAAGATTCAGATGCATTAAATGTTGAACAAAATGATGTGAGTCTATCAGACATTTAAATCATTTTACTAAAGTTGAATCTTCAAAAGCAACTTTTCATAGCCTCATGACTAGATCAATATGTATCAAGGATTATTTTGGAATCTGAACCACATGGAGTATTTATATACTGACTATTCTGTATTCTCTATCCCGACTATGACTCGTACTTTGCCCACTACTCACCATGAGTACTCCGTACTGGACCAGTACCGGTAAGGTGTTTGGTGTAACAAACTGTGATCTTTCTCAATTTGTTGTCTAAAACTCAACAGATAAAATTGAACTTGATTGTGACAAGAGTGATTAGATTTTCTGGTTGAGGATCATTGAGTTGACACAACATGCGTTTTGCTTTAACGTGATATTTAAAAGGTGGGAACTATTTCTTGAAATTAAATTTCTTAACATTTACTCGATTGGATGAAGAGAAATTTCCAGACTTAGACTACCAAGGTATGTCAATGAGTAAGACCTTTGTCTAATGTCTTCTAAAAGGTAAAAAGTAAATATAACAAGACGTTAAATTGTTGTTTGAATTGACTTATGCATCTTCAAACAGCGCCTTGAATGTACTGCCAACTTGAATAGAAGAGTGTTATACTTTACAATAAACATAGTTTCTTCGTTCCTTTATCAAATAAATTATCCAGCAACAGAGTACATTTTTATTCTCTGAATGTTCTAAAGATACTAATATCATGGTCACTTCACCTTTAACAAGAAAAGCCCGTTTATCAGTCTCCCTGATAGTTAATACTAATTATAACATATGATTTTTCAATTGTTCAAAAAAATGACCTTTTTAGTTATAATCAATATTATAAAGTTTTGTATAAGGACAAATATAATTAAAAACTCCTAACAAAACTTAATTTAAGAAGGTAATAGGTTAGTATCTTGCAGCTATTTTCCGAAAAGCTCTTTTTCGTGTTTAGGTTGGATTAAGTTTTTTGTTAGATAAGGTAAGTTAGGTTAATCTCATTGGGTAACGTTACGTTACGTCAGATTAGCCAAATTTAACCTATATATTCTTTATGTGAAATATAATTTTCATCGTATTCTGTCTGTGTAAAAATTTCCAACTGCTAAAATATTAACAAAAAGACCCAGCCCCTTTAATAATCAGAAGTTGCATTCACAGATCCTAGAGTCTTCACTATGAAATCTCTTCTTTAAGTGATTCTGCCTTTTGAATAAAATTTTCTTTTTTCAAAAACTTTCTAGATTTATCAAACCTAGATACTATGAAAATAATTTTGCTAGTTCTTCAAAACTTAACAATTCTACCTTTGGATATTGATAGAATTCATTTGCGTTAGCAATGACTTATCTTCTTCCGGCCAGGCTTTGGATCTAGATCAGAGCCGTTTCTAATTTTTCTCAAGTAATGACTGGGCTGCTGATGGTATCTGCGAGTGACAAGGGGTGGGGGCGTATCCTAACCCCTCGTCATCCCCTACCCCTAAGAGCTCACGTAACGTGCTGGCGTGATGCGCTTTCATTACCTTCACTCATGCACTATGCAAATTCTCTTCCACATTTTCTTTTCTTACGCTGTGATCTAGTCTGTCAGATCAGACGGCTTGCCAATCACCATGCAATGTAAGTAATAGGGCAGTTAACTTAATTAATGTGTCTTTTTCTGAAATCAGAACATTATTAAACAAATGTTTAGATTTTACTTCCATTCATTTGTACACCTTTTGGGTTTTTTTTGTTGTTTTATATTTATTTGTTTCTTTTATTTCAAATGCCTTATTTATTTATTAATGCATGCCTTCCTGGATTTTAATAAATACGCCAAGATTGTCAAAATATAAAAATCTTGTGTTACGTATCTGTTTACTGAAAACAACTAATTTTCAAAATTGGAATTGCTATTGTTCCTTAACATTTTTCAAGGCTCGAAATTGATTACGGGCATCATAGTTCTGTTGCTAAGGACGAACTATGTTTATTTATATAGTTTTAACCCCGTTGAGTTAATTGTGCGTAAATTATTGTTTAATGAACTTCATGTACATGCAAAATTATACCATGTAAACTGGTAGGTCTATACACTTGTTTTATATGCTGAAGAACATCTCTAAGAAGGTGCACATTTTTTTAAAGAATATAAGAAGAACGTTTGACTATCATATGTTACATTTTTTACCACACTTTCATTCATACAATATTATTCATTTGTTTTAAAATTCCGAATTTAACTCTGCGTAGGTCTGCAAATAGGTATAGTAATACAAAACTAACCTAATGACTTAAAGAGTTGAAAGCTATGTTTGTATTGTAGTGTTATATACAACGTGAGTATCATACCACTAATAATATAACAAAAATATATTTATTGAGTATATAAGTAAAAGTTTCAGTCATCATAGCCTAAATGTAATAGGGTTCGTGTTGCAATGAAAGATCTGAGGAAATACTTCCGTGTATATCGTACGTTTATTAAATCCTAAAAAACCATAAAAATATTTAAAATCCTAAAACCCAATCAGTAAAACAATCTATTTACACACAATAAACATAATTTATATATTATTCACACATTAAACCCCCCTGGGTTAATTATTCTAACATTAACCTTTGGGGTTAAGTATTAGAGAGGATTTTACAGTCCTAACTTCGCCCCTTTAATAAAGACATTTTTCATTTCATTTCACCTTAATTCTATTGAATGACATTCAAAGTTAATTAAGCATAATTAATAACTGCACACCTTACGGAATATTAATGTTTAGATTTTGATGAGATAGTGAAAACTAAAGGATTCAGAATTTTGAACCATCATCTAATGACTTTGCATACGAAAACCTATAGCCTATAAGCTATACTCATCCGCCCCATTAAGTGACGATACTGCCCCCCCCCCCCCCCATCTATCGTACGTCTTGACAAGCCCGCCCAGCTAACTAACGAAAGTCTTGGAGTGATTTTCAACTTATACTAAATGAATAAATATAATTAACGAAGCTAATATGACTAGTAGTAACTGCAAGGAGTGGAGCGGACCTGACAGACACTCGCTCCACACGAAGCCTTTGCGTGAATCTAGAGCCATGCATTAACAAACAAGGTCTGCAAATTTGTTGATGTGCATTACGTAGAACATGAATCTGCAAGGCGCACGCCACCTGCATTGATCGCGGACCTGTCCCAGCCTTGTTTTGTGCGAGCAATCTTATTTCTAGCGCCGACAGACACTCGGCGCACTCCCCACATCGACTCAAAACCAAATTAACTTATGGGCCCACCACGCGAGCCCCGAATGTGTCGAGAAGGCTTTCGCGAGAAACGTTGCAGCTCGCCAGAAACGATTTAGCAGAGCTTTCACACCGCGTGTCGTGCGTTATTTGCGATCGCTATTGACTCACTGTAAGAGAGTTTTTTTTGTCAGTGGTTTTTATTTCACTAAATATGGAGTAAAATGTTTGACTAATACTAAATCGTGAACCAAGATTACTCTTTTTTTTTAATATTTACTTCCCTTCTCTATATTAATAGTGTAACTATTATATTTTTATATAAAATTCTTTTTCGAGAAATTGGATAATTTCACAAGCACATATTAGCATACAACATTCAGATATCATTTCAATTAAAAATTGTAAACAAAATCACGTTCTTAAATGAACGATAATACACAAATATTTTTACATTCTCAGTGAGTAATCATGTGCCATATTTATCATAAAATTGAACTGACCAGAATACTTTGTTTGTACAAAAATTTACTGCCAATTTAGAATGCGTTTCACAACTGTGGCTAATAACATTAAAGTTTTCTCCTTTTTAAAACGTATTTTTACGTATTAAAGATAATTAATACGTATACATTTTATTACATTTTTATCTTTTTCAATCGGGAAATTCCAACAACTCTTTAACGTACACACGTTAGACTAGTAGCTGTTTTAAATGTGTTACCTAAATGATTTGTTATATTAATTTGGCATATAACCCATATAGTAGAGCCACTATATAGTTCTTCTTAATAAATTTATACATTTAGAAATCACTCCAACTTGAAACAACATTTAATGACCGCTGCTGATTAGTATTCCTAGCTAGGATTTGTTGGATTGGAGTTTGTTTAGTTAGATCACATCAAAACTGAGTTGTATATGATACATAAATTTCATTGATTATTTAGGTAATATATTACAAAGTACAAAAAATTTAATCTATCGTACTTAAATGATAAAAACTATAGTATTTCGTAATCTGTGATTATGTAATTTGTCATAGAAAGAAAGACTTATTTAATACACAACAAGACTTGAGAAATCACGAAGCAAAAAGTCCAAGAAGCATGGACTGTAGAAGGATCAATTTAGTTCTACGGCAAATGACACGTCAGCGGCCTTTGTTGGAGGTAAACAATCAGTAGTCGAGCCGACCATAACAAAACAAAATAAATTACAGTTTGACATTACAATAAAAAAGATGATCAAATATTAGTTTTCGTAGCGTCTAATGCGGCGTTGCAAGTCAGCCGGGGACTACAAAGAACTGGCTGTTGGTTTTAATCAAACGAAACCATTCGACAAAAAACCCGATCAATCATAAGTGTGGATTGCTGTGAGGAGCCATAATAGGACTCCGTTTCGACTCGGGGCGTAACGAATCACGCTTACTTAGTGCTCTCAAATGGAATCACACTGGGAAACGGGCAGTGTGAGCGGCGACAACAAACAGCAGAAGCCCTAAGACGGTCCCCTTGTGGTAGTCCATAGACATCACGGTCACTACAAATAAGCTAAGGTGTTGTTGAAATTTGATAAGTAGTTAATTACGTGTTGTTTAACTCTTAGTACTATTTTATAAAATTTAAGACTGTGTTAATTAAAAAGAAATTTAAACTTATAATGTAATACTCATGTTACAAGCTATCATAGAGTAAGAACACAAAAAACAGCATGGTCAATTAAATTAAAAAAACACTTCATTTAATCCCACCATTTCATAAGTTTGATAATAAACTCCAATAGTATTTTTATAACCTAACCATAAACTTATGCATGATAATAAACTCCAAAAATAAGCTCACAAGCCAATTATGAACGTGAGGTATTTCAGTAATAATTTCCAATCATGTTTTACACAATCTATTGCAAACATATATTTAATAATACATTTAAGTAACCATCAACACGACTTCTTTGATTTTAATACCAGCCTATACTGAATATATAAAACACATTGTTTTCCATAAGCCTTAAATAATCGTTTATTTTATATTTAATATATTTTAATGACATTTTCGCACGCGAACTATAGTTAGTCGGCTTATGTTTTGTAATAAACTTGAATAACACTTCTACGATATTACTTCAAACTATATGTTCAATTGCTACATTTTTGTATTCCGTGTATGTGCGATTAGCGTTCCTACAAATTTGTGTTTATGTATTTATTTTGGAGTTAATAACAAACTTAAAATAATTGTCATATGGCTAATCTACATATTTTTGTGTTATATTCAAGTAAAATATCCACAAATCTACCATAAACGTATGATAAACCGTACCTTAAGTCTACATGGCTAGAGGCCTTTCGGATAATATCACAAACTAAGTCTACATGGCAAGAGGCCTTTCGGATAATATCACAAATCTTTACAGTTTTAAAAATCAGCTTGTATTACAACTCCCATTGTATTACAACTCCCAATGTATTACAACTCCCATTGTATTACAACTCCCATTATATTACAACTCCCATTGTATTACAACTCCCATTGTATTACAACTCCCAATGTATTACAACTCCCAATGTATTACAACTCCCATTGTATTACAACTCCCAATGTATTACAACTCCCATTGTATTACAACTCCCATTGTATTACAACTTCCATTGTATTACAACTCCCAATGAACAAACAAAATTATCTCCAAACTGGTGAACATTTTAAACGAAAATAATTACTCATTTTGTCATCGCCGGGTAAAATTAAAATTCACCCTTTTTAAAACAAATATTTTCGTTCCCCCAAGATTATTAATTCAAGACTGGGTATGATTTATTTAAGGCGTCAAATTTTCATTTATTTAGGGACAGCATCCTCGCTAAATCAGGGTGAATTAAAACCGCGAATTAAGGAATTAAAAGCAGCTGGTGGATTCGTTTTACATTGTTGCAGCCGACCTGACAACGGCGTTATTAATTATGAAAAAGGGGGATTTGCGGCGAGAGTTTATTAATTATTTTTGCCTGGTCTTCGTGATAAACAATTATTGATTTCCCTTCTCATTTAGTGTTCTTTGTGGGCTCTGTCGATAACGCAACGTCTTGGGGACCGCATTGATTGTGTGCCCAAGTTTGCCGCTGGGCTGTTTTGAAATCTCCAGGTGGAGACAGTATATAAAAGAAATTCATTAGGAACTGTTTTCTTCACTGGGAGGAAGAGGGGGGGCTTGAAAGTAGCTTCCTTAGTAGCCCTGACATAATCTCACAACGGTAAAGTATCTTATTAATGTTACAATACAGTAATATTTAACTGGATTTGGTTCGATTTAAAGTTTACATTATTTTAACGATGAATAACTTATGATACAGAAGGTTTTAACTCATTTAATTATAATCAAGGTATTTGTCAAGCCAAGATCTATTTTATATCCGCACAGCGATCAATAAAATTGACATTGACATTTTTAAAGTCTCCTAACACCTCTTATTTGGACAGTGTCTACAATATAAGCGGTCTAAAGACAAAATAAAAAGTAATAAGTTGATGTTTTATGCCACTGGCCTCCGGCCTTGGGTTCCAGGGTTCTTTTCTTGGATTGATGATTGGAAAAATATTCACCTAAAATTTAGATACTTTATAAGCGATAATTCAGGAGCGAATCCTGGCAACGAACGCTGTAACTGACCATGTAGACCTACTAGCCGTCCAACACGGGCAGTCTTGGAGGAACTATTCACCCGGTTTTATACAATGAATATTAAATAGACCAGAAATCGTAGTTATAGAAAGTCACATTAAAAGCTAAAAATCAACTACAAACTTCTAAATTTTCAGCATTTTCGGAAAAGCGATGAAGTAATTTTACTTTCATCCCTTGCTGGGTTCTCGGATATCACTGAAAGGAGACTTATAGGGGTCGTGACCCTCAGATCCCCCTCCCAAATAACCCACTTGTAACTGAGTCCTCACGCAATTCCCAAATCGAACGCAATTGGTCAATCGGTCAAACCGAGAATGTTTTATCTGATACCAGGAAAGCTATTTGTCCACCGATCCATCAGCCTGAAAGGTTCGTTTCTTCTGCGGTCAGTGATTTCGGCCCTTAATTATACAGTTGTAGTTGACTGCCTCCTTGATAGATGGGGATGCATTTGGAGAAATGTCTGTGACCGAACGGGCTGCATTCTAATCCCAATTCCAGCCAGTGTTTGGTGTAAACTGAGTCGCAAACTTGGGTGGTTTAGTCAGGCTTTCTCAAAATGTGCACTCGATAAATAGAACTAAAAATACCTATTTTTTATATTGAATAAAAGTACATTTCTAACTAAATAATTTTGTCATAATTTGCCACAAACAGTTGTTAATATTTTTGCATAAAAACGCTTTTTGGAAAGGCATTTCAAAAAATGTTATGGACACTTAACAGTACTGTAATTATTTTTAGTGTTTTTCATATAAGTAAAAAATTAATATTTAAAAAGCGATTTTTTACATTTTGTATTACACAATTTATAATTCCTTCAAGATTATACACAAAGGGAACTTATTTATTTTTGGAACAAGTTCATTTTAATCTAGTATTTTTCTGGATACTTTGCTTTTTATAAATGTTTAATATGTTTTTTTTTATGAATATTTATTTACTGATTTTGGACCTGATTCGGCTTTAAAGTCAATAAATTGTCAGTGTGAAGATAGATATTTATTAATAAGTGACTGTAATGAATTTTTTAAACCCTTATTTTATACTTTTTCTATGAATTACGTAAACGATTCACCATTCACTGGAATGGAATTGTAAACTTACTTTTATAACTTGGTATTTTTTCCAAATTATCGTCTATATAACGTAAGATTAAAGATCTTTGTAATTACGAATGTATATGCTAAGTCAAGTTTTAGTGCCCCTTGTACATATAGAAATTTTAAAATTCATGTCTGACACAAGAAAATCTACATTCGGTAAGTTACGTTCAAAAGTTAATGGAAGATCAAGTTACATAGTTTTTACATATAACACTTAGTAAGTCTCAAGTCTCGATATTAGAAAATCAAGTCTTTTAGAAATTACTTAGCACTTATTTTTGTAATTTGAACTGTCTAAGTGATTGCAACCTTTATAAATAAATATTGACTCATATCTTCCCTATAAGTAACACAAAAACTACAAATTTAGGTCGATTTAGGCCAAGTTGTGTGAAAGGAAACTCCACAAGATAATGAGACATTTGTTCTATTCATTAGGCCTACTCGAAACTAGAAACTCCAAAAAGAGGAAAAATGGATTGGACAAAGTGAAATAACTACCCCGAGTCGAGATCGGGCAGCTGTTTCAAGTAGAAAAATCAATTATTGCATAGACAGACAGAAGCGATGGGGAGAACTTAAAAAACTAGACCGTTGGTGCTGAATCATAGAGGCGCGTGTTGAACCGTGAGTTGCAATTTGAGTTGGGGAGGGAGGGACAGCCCTTTGTCTAAACTGGCTCAGTTGTAATCACAGAGGGCGCCAAGTTCATTTCATCTACGGTTTGATACGTTTTCGTGTTTTAAAGGGAGGGATCTGGTGTGGCGTGATCCGGGAAACATTACAGAGTGTTAATGATACAAGGTGTTTGTACTGTTTTATTAATGTGAGATTACTGACGATGTTTATATCGTAAAAAAAGTGTTTATATCGCAAAAAATATCAAAATACCTTTAGGCTAAAGCAACAAAATATTTAGAATGAAGTAAAAAACATTTTTATGAAGCCTTTTTGTTTACTTATTTCTAGCGTAATGAATGGAAGATGTGTGAATGGGTGTTCTTGAACGAGTAAAGTCCGTTACAAATAATTAATACTAAAATTTCTTTTAAACTGTTATATTGTTTCACAGTAAAGGGCAAATGAACAGCCGGGCTTCTGAAAAGTTTTCAATTAGTTTGACTCAGATGGAGTAACAGTATTTTATTTATATGTACTTAGGAAGTAAACTCGAATACCATTCATTTCCATAGTAAAATTTCTAATAATTTCTTGAAAATTTACACACCATGATTTTCCCTAGGTACTTAAAATGTTCGTGTACATAAAGTGAGAGAGTGGGCTTTAAGGATTCGTCAGTTTACTCGAGAGTCGTGGGCATAAAGTGAGAGAGTGAGCTTTAAGGATTCGTCCGATTACTCGATAGTCGTGTACATAAAGTGAGAGGGTGCGCTTTAGTGATTCGTCCGATTACTCGAGAGTCGTGTACATGTATCTAAGATGTAAGGATAGGCTCTAAGGACTTCATCAGCACTTCAATTGTACATTTAGGGAGTGAAGTGGACCCTAAGAAGTATGCATGTAGAGTTGTATCCACTCCCTAATTATTGAGATAGGGAGATTAAATATTGTCCAATTGTAAACGCTCGACAAGTATAAACTGTTATCCACATTTTTTAAATAGTTTTTAAGGAATACATGGCCATAGTTAGAGGAGGTTTAAATGTACCCTATCTTGGTAGTAAAAGGGATATATTCTTTAAATCTGAGTATATGACAAAATTGTTGATTAAGAACATAGTTTTCAAAATGTAAACTTACAAAAACAATTTTACAAAGTGTAATAATATTTTAACATTTAATATATTTAATATCATCTTTAATATTTTAATGCAATATATTTAATATCAGAGCGAAATTGAAAATTTACCCTTCATCAAGTAAACTTATTGAAGAGACAACTTAACATTAATTCGATTATTTGAAACAATACTACATCAACTGAACACGGAAACTCTACATGCTAATATGGGTTGTAATCGGGTGGTAATAATCAGGCAGCCATTTTGAAAAGTGAGGGACGCTGAGGAGATCTGGCTGATAAGAAAGGCTAAAACTGGTATCAGCCCAACACAGTCAGAATGACATTGTAATTAAAGGCCAATCGGAACCCTCACATTTGCAGCTGTTTGGCTCCCCCTTCCCCATAACGTTTGGGGCTCTGCGCTCCATTAAAAAACTCAAATCCACCCCCTTACTGGGTTAGTGGGGGATCGATCTCTTTGTGGATCCCTTTCATGGAATCAGCGAGACGCAAAATGTAGCTGCCGATTATGTTCTGGAAGGATTATATCGCGGTTTCAGACACAGTGTCGAGTGTGGCGGCAAGGGTAGCCCCTAACATCTGGTGCGTTGTGGATCGCACGGGAAACGCGCAGCACCACCGTGCACACGGGGGGCCGGTCATCGATACTGATCGATTGATTTCAAGTAAATTATATTTGAGACAAATAATTTCTTAGTTAGCATATTGCGTGTTGGTAGAGAATCAAAACAAGTGAACGTCACATCTGGTCAATTCCAGCGTTCGCTACTGAAGTCGTAGTTTCCCAATTTCTCACGATACTGGGTGCATATTTTTAAAACGATCAACCCAAGAAAAGAACCCAGGACCCAAGGCTGAGGGCGAGTGTTATAAAACTCGCCCACCGAGCTCTCTTGTCACTTCTTACATTAGCGAAGACAAGTCAAGCCGCTTATTTGCACGGTACTATAAATATTTATAATGTCCATGTGATAGTGATTTGTACAGTAGAAGTACAAATATAATGGTGGTCGATGTCACTAAACCACCCCCAGACCAGAGGGAGTCTTGAAGGGATTCTCATCAAGAACGAACATAACATACAGCAATGACAAACAACATCCGCTTGGTTGAAAAGAAAGAAGTGTAATTATACTATTTACAACTTGAAAATATAATCACAAAAAGTACAAAAAAATAAATTAATAAAGAAATCTTTTGAACATAAATTAAAATTAAGGATAAAATTATATTTAAATAAAACATAACCAAATTAAATTTAATATCTGATTATTATATTTTTCATTTCATTTCCTTCCTTACCAGTACGTGCAACCATGCCTAGTTAGTGGGAGAACAAAAAATCAAAGCTATCAAAATTGTCAATAAATTTGTATTATTTTTATTTACTCTAATCCTTTGTTTGAATTAAAATTTCAAAAATAAACTTAATTAGTAAAAATGAAGTTAATGAATCTGTCTTATTACAAAAGTATGGTTAATTTTCTTCTTAGGAGAGTGATTAATTAATGTCTTAAGTCAGATTAACAGCAAGATAAGGTGGCTGAAATTTTAAATTTTTATTGTAATTCAACCGATTATCCAGGAATTCCACTTGGTTTATATTTCATGATAAACGTCCTTGATAATGTCCATATACTACTATTCACACTCTTAATTGTTGATTCATTATTACTTAGCCTTTCTGAGGACATACATTTACCTTAATACCTAATAATTTCAATTTTAGTTTCATCTCTTATTGTAATGGTCTGTACTCTGGCCAAAAGATTGGGTAATTTCAAAGATTTACTAAGATACAGTTAAGTTTTAGGTAGAAAGATTTGATAACAGATAAGTAAAGAAATAGAATACTATACTGACACACTTTATAAGACATGAGAATTTGAATACTGAAAGTCTATGGGCATATAAAAAAATGAAGACTATACATATGGGTAAATGAAAATTGAAGTAGGGCGAAACCAGAAACATTTAAAGGATTTATGCAATAAAGAACAGCTAAAATCAGGTAATGTAACACAAAATGACATTTCGAACAGAATCACATTGAGGCAAACAGATTCTTTATTGGAAAACTGATCAGAGGGTGGCAGAAAAAAAGAGATAAGAAGAACTTTGTCTTGCAAAAGAAAAGTATTCATTCTGAGAGAGTTTGGACAAAAGGTGCCATTCATGCATAATAATGATAATACAATAAATGTTTATTTCAATATGAATTCTGTGAAGGCAACAGTAAGATAGTTTGTATGAAATAATTTTATCGAGCAATGGAATTTTGCAAAGACATTGTCATTCTTCACATTATGCAGATCCACAAGTCACTGCACAGATGTGGGTACACGATCTGCGGTCACATATATCTTGATTCGTACAACCGTTTGGCCAACCCGGCACACTACGACCCAAAACTGTCCACTAATTAGTAGCCCAGCCGGTCGCACATTGTGCACGACGTTATTGCTGTTTGCACCCCTTATAATATGCATAAAATGATTAGCTGTGGTCCACCGGTTAGTATTGACTCATAGTCTGGATTAATTTAAACAACGAATGGCTCACCATTGTTCACTTTGTGTTGATCTTGTTCACGATTATGCGTCGTTGAATTACTCGGTACTGTATTATGCTATGCATAGGTGATACGTGCTCCAGAAATGACAGTATTTGAAAATAATTGTATTTTTTCGTAAAAAAATAACCTACTTTTTACTTCATGATCAAGATAAGTTACGTATAAAACTGAGGGTCTTTTTACAAAAGGACCACGAAGGCCTCAACTCTAAAAATATTTTCTATGCAATAACCTTCTCTAATTTTGAAAAAAAGATAGTGCATGTAGGTTAAATTATTATAGGTTAGGGTACAATAGGTTAGGTTAGGTTATGTAGTATGATACACGTTTACGCTACCGTTCGGCAAGACGAAGACGTAAGTCTCCGACAAATGATCCTAAACTTGTTTAAACTTACTATACATATTTTTCACACTATGCAGAATTGTATAAAAATTAAAGTAGGACGAAACCACTTTAATTTTTTGGTACTAATATTTTTATAGCACCAATCACATTTAAAGGATTGGTGCTATAAAAGAACACCTAAAAGCAGGTAATGTAACACAAAATTACATTTCGAACAGGATCACACTGAGGCAAACAGATTTTTTATTGAAAAATTGATCAGTGGTTGGCAAGAAAAATGAACTTGGTCTTGCAAAAGAAGAGGATTATTCATTTAGAGAGAGTTTGGACGGTGTCAGTCGTTGTGAATGTGAACAACATAAATGACGGTGCCAGTCGTTGTGAATGTGAACAACATAAATGAATGTGGCACACTCACTTGCAAGTGTCCAGTTTGGACGGTGCCAGTCGTTGTGAATGTGAACAACATAAATGAATGTGGCACACTCACTTGCAAGTGTCCAGTTTGGACGGTGTCAGTCGTTGTGAATGTGAACAACATAAATGAATGTGGCACACTCACTTGCAAGTGTCCAGTTTGGACGGTGCCAGTCGTTGTGAATGTGAACAACATAAATGAATGTGGCACACTCACTTGCAAGTGTCCAGTTTGGACGGTGCCAGTCGTTGTGAATGTGAACAACATAAATGAATGTGGCACACTCACTTGCAAGTGTCCAGTTTGGACGGTGCCAGTCGTTGTGAATGTGAACAACATAAATGAATGTGGCACACTCACTTGCAAGTGTCCAGTTTGGACAAAAGGTGCCAGTCGTTGTGAATGTGAACAACATAAATGACGGTGCCAGTCGTTATGAATGTGAACAACATAAATGAATGTGGCACACTCACTTGCAAGTGTCCAGTTTGGACGGTGCCAGTCGTTGTGAATGTGAACAACATAAATGAATGTGGCACACTCACTTGCAAGTGTCCAGTTTGGACGGTGCCAGTCGTTGTGAATGTGAACAACATAAATGAATGTGGCACACTCACTTGCAAGTGTCCAGTTTGGACGGTGCCAGTCGTTGTGAATGTGAACAACATAAATGAATGTGGCACACTCACTTGCAAGTGTCCAGTTTGGACGGTGCCAGTCGTTGTGAATGTGAACAACATAAATGAATGTGGCACACTCACTTGCAAGTGTCCAGTTTGGACGGTGCCAGTCGTTGTGAATGTGAACAACATAAATGAATGTGGCACACTCACTTGCAAGTGTCCAGTTTGGACGGTTCCAGTCGTTGTGAATGTGAACAACATAAATGAATGTGGCACACTCACTTGCAAGTGTCCAGTTTGGACAAAAGGTGCCAGTCGTTGTGAATGTGAACAAAATAAATGAATGTGGCACACTCACTTGCAAGTGTCCAGTTTGGACAAAAGGTGCCAGTCGTTGTGAATGTGAACAACATAAATGAATGTGGCACACTCACTTGCAAGTGTCCAGTTTGGACAAAAGGTGCCAGTCGTTGTGAATGTGAACAACATAAATGAATGTGGCACACTCACTTGCAAGTGTCCAGTTTGGACGGTGCCAGTCGTTGTGAATGTGAACAACATAAATGAATGTGGCACACTCACTTGCAAGTGTCCAGTTTGGACAAAAGGTGCCAGTCGTTTTGAATGTGAACAACATTCATTTATGTGGCACACTCACTTGCAAGTGTCCAGTTTTCATAGATAATGTCATAAAAAAGGTGGTCCTTTTGAGAAAAATATCCGAAACTGATTTGAAAAAATATTTTAAAATGTATATGTTTGGGGCCAAAAATGAGTTGGGATACGATAATGGTTAAGCTTTCGTCCATTCTTAGGCCAAGTTGTAATTTGTTAATTAACGTATTTTTGATCTTTTTAAAGTTAACTTTGGATAGCTGTACTGTGCAAGAATATTATTCATTGAGTTTTTTGGGTTCACTGACCGTCAGTTAAATTGGGATTTGAACTTTGGAACATGCAAACCTTATTCTGGAGTCACTTTTAGCTACAGCGAAGGAAATGAGCGTATAAATTAACGTTTTCATGATTATTAGTGTCATGGAAAAATGTTTAAGAGTTGATACTTATTTTTTAACACTCAAAATGATCATCAAATATCAAATTTGTATGATCCAAAACTATGTGTAATATGTAATGACATTTTACATTTCTACTGTACGCATAAAAAGAGCAGCCAAGTGGTACAACAGGGCTTTAAAAATCATCTATCGATATATCGATAGATTCACCATTCCAGTCTTTTGAGTCCCCCGATAAAAAAAGGCTACTAAATTAAAAACACAAATTCTTCCTCAAACTGGCATAACAATGTTTTTTTTTTCTAAGAATCTTTTTGGACACATCTACAACAAAGTTCTACATCATGGAAGAGCAGTTGTTGTAATGAAGCTTGAACTGAATCAATTAATTACCTTGTTGAAGGTCAAAATACTGGTTGCTTACAATTTAGAGGGCTTGAAAAGTGGTCAAGCGAGTTTGCCCTAAAACTCCAGATTCTACATGACATTTCAAAGCTGTTAATCGGCTGAACACAATCTGTTTCCCTAATTTGAATTACAACTCTTGACTAAATTACGTGCACATGTAAACATTAAACAGTACTTTATTCTAGTTATTTTTTTATTTGTTAAATTTGTTTATTCATGATGTCATTTTTCGCCACATGTGTGACTCTAGATATTTTTCAATTGCTACTTCCTGGTTTGTAAGTTTTATCTAAGTTACATTAAATTCCAAGGCACTTAAACCGCAAAACTTATTTATTTTAGGACAGTCATACAACCACACAATATTGTCAAATAATATATTTTTGTTTAGTACACAATAAATGGTAAATGGCTAGAAATACAATAGCATATAATTAAATACTTACTATAAATATGACAGCTTATGATGAGCTCTCAATCCCTAACAATGTAGTAAAGCTTATCTATAGAATAAGGTTAAAGAATAATTTCTTTAAGAAATTACCAAAATACCTGCAACCATACCGGCCCTAACCTTGTACGGAAATGCATTGAAGAATCTGATACCATTGTACCATTGTTTTAGAATTTGAATAGGCCTAATATTTCTGTTACGAAAATTAGTTGATGTCGTTGTTGAATTATTAAACAGAGAAAGAGTATTTTTTTTACAAACATTAGAGTGTAAATTAATTATGTATATAAATGGAATTGTTCATATTTTATTAAATTTAAAAATGTGTTTACAATGAAAACTATTTGATTTCTTAAAATGGTTCTTGAAAAACCTTTTTTGTAGTCTAAATGAAAATTGAATCTTTGATTATTGGTCAACGAACGAATAAATATTATGATATAACAACTTATAACAAACTACTAACAAAATTATTTTGAAAAATCAACCTCAACATTTACCTCAATGCCATAATAAAGAAAGACTTAATCTCAAGAATTTAAAAGAACGACATAAAAACTTTAAATTTTTATATTTCTTGCTTTTATTTTATTTTTATTAATGTATTTATATTAAAATGTATTATATATACATTTTTTTCAATATTGCAATAACATATATCCAACCTATGCACGGGTTTAATACCACTAGAGGCTAAATATTTAGGATATATATATATATATATATATATATATATATATATATATATATATATATATATATTATTACTGTTACGTAAACAAATAAATGATAAGCAGTACCCATGAAGAAGTTTTAAACTTAACTATCCTTAAAAATTATCGAACGACCCAACAGTTCAGTCATTTTAGTTTATTTTTTCTGACTTCGTTTTTATTTTTTAATGAGATTATATAATTGTTTTCTCAGTAAATGTCGATTTTCTTAAAAATCAAACTGGAAAACTCTCAAGACGGCTTTTCAAGTGAGCTTGGTCTACTACTTAGTACCAAGGCCACAGTTACTCCGCTGTCAAAACACTCGACACCAAGGCTTCTTGGCTTATCGATGGACCATTGTCCAAGTTGGTGCAAGTTACACAAGGAAACCCACTAAGTCGACTAAGTTGACCGATCGCTGCTAAGTCGGCCTTGATCTTGAACAATAGCACTTAATCCGCCATTGTGGTCTTTGACGCCGTAGGTTGCTACTTAGGTCTTAGCTTGGAGAGAAACTTTTGCGAAAGAGGATTCCAGAAACGAATCAAGAAAAAAAAACCTTGATTATTTTTCGGCAAATTTTAAACTGACTTCACCAAATACGTCAACCTTATTTATTTATTTACTTACTAAATACCCATGAAATCAAATATAAAATTTTACTAAATCTGCAATGTAGTCTACCAACATTTACCCAATACTCATAAATTGTGTAATGTTGTAAAACACTATTAAACTGTTACCTATATTTCTAGTATATAGGCACTTCAATAAACTTTTAAAGTTAGTCCCCTAAACTAGTTTCCCTTTTTTATATCAAATTTTCAATGTCGTTGGGAATAATAAAATACCAGTTCAAACTAGATTTCTTCTATCAATTTTTTAAACTAGCTATTATCTAATTTTTAATCTACTATCATGTAAATTACTTTGTTCTTATAATTGTAGTTGTTGTTATTTTTCTTTTATATCTTAGAATCTATCATTTTCAAATAATTTTCATTTAATTTAGTTTCTTCTGCTACTAATGATTGTGCTTTTCTTTCGTGTTTTAAGGGTTTTAAATTTTAATTCACTATTATATCATTTAATTTGTTCTTTGAATTACTAATTGGCATTTCGCTTTTATAACTCAAGTTTTTAATTTGTAATTTATTGTTGCTTTATAAAGGTTTTTCTTATATTATTGAATGTTCTTCCTACTTGGTGCCTTATACCACAGATAACTAGTATCTGTGCTTATGTGTTTTTAATACTTAATGAATGTTATTTAGTTTGGCCTTTTAATTATGTATTGCTTCTCTTTAGTTCGAATAAGATTTTAATTTTTAATTTACCGTTACGTTGTTTAATTTGTTCTTTCAATTGTAGATTTTTTTCTATCCTGTCTTCTAATTTTTTTTAAATTTAACATAGTTAAATTTACTTCTTCTAATTATTGATTATTACTCATGTTTGGTGTAATTGGGGTATTTGATGTTCTTTTGCGTCGATTATTTGTTCTTCTAATTGTTGTTGAAATATATCTTTCGTTGGCGTATTTTAAGTTTTTAATTCATTACATTACTTTTTAACATGTATTTATTTTCATTGTATAGTTAGTATTTTAATTGTTCGTACGATTGAGAAAGATGAACTGAGATATTGAGGCGCGATGTAGAGGCTGGTGGAGGAGGGGAGCGCGGACCGCTCAGGCCGGGAGATAGGGACGCACTGCCAACTCAGTTACAGCTACACAGACAGACAAATCCATTCCAATGCTTTGCGCAGTCACAGAAACCCCCCGACCTGTTGCTTACAAAGACAATTGCCCGCAACAGTTGCCTTTATATAGTCCTCTCCCCTGCCACCGTACACCACCTGTTTTACTTCCTCCACGACCACTTTTATTTCATTGTTATCGTCTTCCACTGCGTTTACAGTTGTTTGTTTACATTTCGTTACAGTATCGTAAATTTCCACCATGTAGTGATTTTAGTGTATTCATTCATTTTGTGACTTCAATTTGAGTCGAAAACTACTTATATTGTTTTATATTTTCATGTTTAAATAAATGATAAAAGAATGTTGATAAGAAGAGAGTTGTTGCAGAAACGCAGGTCTGTTAGAGTTTCTACATTTCTCAGTAAATATATTAGTAAAAATATGTTTGTTAAGTTGATCAGAAGTTATTTTAAACATTTAAGGTTAGTTTTCTCTGTGTATTTGCGTACATTCTCGCCTAATTGCACCCAGTAAAATCTAATCAAATGAAAATTTGGATTGACAATATTACATTTTTCAGTTGTTGATAATCAAACTCCTTATCCATTAGTGTTAGAGGAGGGAATCTAACAAAGAGAAATGATTCATAAAATTATTAAGTTTTTAAAATCAATACATTCTATATAAAATCACACAATAATCTATCACATGAAATACAGTAATAAACAAAAGTGTATTAATTTTTGTCACCTTAAACAATGGAAGGAAATCCAGGTAAGCTAATGTAATGAAACAAGCTGTCAGGACTTAACATGAAGGCGTGATAGAGCAGAGATATAGGCCTATGTAAAACAACTAGACATAAAGCAACCTGAAGAGACATAAAGCACCTTGTACAGATATTAGATACAAAGCAACTAGAAGATACAAAGTAACTAAAGCAACTAGAACAGATATGAGACGCAACGCAATTAGAACATTAGACTATTCCGAGTTACTGTACTTTTAAGTTTGGTACCCTATGCAATGTTTTTAGACCAGTTAATATCATGAAGGCTTATCATCGGCAGCCAATAGTTGCATTTTATTCCTCTCCCCATTAATAGCCATGGTTTTGATTGAAATTAGTGTTTCTCGTAAAAAAATATTAATTTTCCAATACTTATACAACAACAATTAGTGGTTGTAAACACGTCACAGCTGTTCGAGTCAACATTGCACAGCTCACGTGTGATACGAACTATTTCTGTGTTTCCGTGCAATACTTCCCCTAATCTGATCTCGCGTACCCTTCAATTTTCTGCATTGCTATTAACGACCGGGCTACTCGCGGAATATACGATTTGCAGTCCCTTTTTGTTCATGTGACTTATTTTTACATTCAACACGGTCTCAGACTCTTACTAACTAGATTAGCAATATTAATGTGATGGTTAAAACAACAAAAATCAAAGACTTGCCCTATTTTAGGCGATAAAAGTGAGGTCCCAGTCAGCCATACCTGGAAATAAAAATAACGGAAACATCCATGAATAATTAATCATGTTATAAAAACTAAACTAACAATATGAACAAAAGAAATAATATGTATAACAAAATAAATACTTGAATAAACAAAAAATAAAGGCTACGTTTACATAATACCAATTTTTAATTGAGTATGAATAATGTTGCTCTTTTTCTATATCAGAGCACAGAGAAGAAGGAACAGAGGATCTATGCATAATGCGCTAAATGTTTGTCGAGTTAGTGTGTCCAGTAGTTATTTCTCCATTGATGACAGGGCCAGCACTTTGTCAGTGTCTCTTTTATTAACTCCAAATCATTAAGTATTAACATAGAAATTTTTACTATAGATAGTAAAGATGTACATAAGTTGTAATCTGTTTTTAATTGCCACCGAGGAGTGGCTGCGGCCATATTAAAGCGACATCTGTATCTTTTTCTCTGTGGCCAGTAACTAATTTCTCCAAGGTAACTTGAACTAAACTAATTTTTAAACAATGATATGTGACAGTTCTCAGATTCAGTTAAATTTTGTAGAATTTGAACCTGTATTGCAGAAAGAAGTGCTAACCACCAAGGCTAGAACAAGGTCCAAAAAATACTATCATCTGTTACTGTTTCAATATATTTAAATACCAACCAAATGATAAAAAGGCGTATAACTAAACATTATACTAAATGTATGTTTCTTCATCGATTTAAATAGGTTTTGTATCTGTTTGTTAGGTGTAACTGCAAATGAGGCTATCTTATAACTAGGATATGTTTATCTTTGATGCTAAAAAGCGTGGGCTTTATGGCTTCAGTGTTAGTGGCTTACATATATTTCATGTTCGCTAAAAGCCATGTTGAGGTAGTGTAAAATGAAGTTTTAGGATAGTGAGTTATAGGAGAAGTGTCTGAATTGCTGATACATCAGGGATGAGGATGAGCATAATGACGTATTAGTGGAGGTGCTGATGACAACATCTAGGCCCCCTAACACCTCCTTCTCTTGAAGGTGATATGATGTCAAATCTTTACTAACATTTCGTGAGATTTTTTAAAGATGTAGTTGTTCGAAATTTTATTCGCCTTTGGAATAAATTAAGAACGTTAATATTGATATAGTTAGGTGCTTTTTAGAGCATGTATGAAAGAGGTTTCAAATTATAAATTATATTTTATATCTACCATTATAATTTTGACATTAATTGAATTCAATGATTACGCGTATCTTGGCCCCATTTGACATCGCAATCCCATTATCCCAACAGTATTAATAAATTGACTCAACTATTTTTAATGTTCATTGATGCTGTTAACTCTAATATCAATTAGAGTGGTCAGCTCTATGATTAATTAATCATAATTAATCATTTAGTAACATTGATCTAAAATATAAATAGGTCTTGGCTCTCACATAGACCTATTAACTTCTCAAGAGAAAGTAATTTGAGTTAATACTAACAACTCGAGTTATTAATAGCTTGTTAGGGATAAATTTATATGAATTTAAAACTGTATTAACATAATATAAGAACACTTCTTTATATTGAATCATGTACAATAAAGTAATATTTCATTCATTCACTCTTAGTAATGATCAAGGCTGTATTATCTTTTTTTTCATTTCATACATTTATATAAATCAAATTATTATCATTTAAGAAAATCCCTTGCTTAATATAAAATATCACTGTTCCAAGAATAGCCTATTTTATAAATGATCATGGTCTCACAAATTATTCAACTGTATTTGAGACTTACAAAACTGTATGTTCACGCAACATATACGTAATTCACACGATAAATATATATACAATTATTCGTAATGATTGCATTAATTTTATGTTAAGGACTATTTTTCGTTGATCATATGATCTTTCCTAAGGAAAATTTATAAAATACTAGCTGTATCCGACCGCTTCGCCGGTCATAATAATAAGTTTGATTATATAATCAATTTGCAATCTTCTGATTGATGAAATTAATATTGTAATCTTGCTATTTTAATCAGACTAGTCTTGTAGTTTATAAACTTTGATTGTCTAAAAAAATCTGAAAGTCTACTTTTAGAAGCCGTAAAGTACGTACGGTTATTGACTCTAAATCAATGAAATGTCGGGGTTCTCGCCATGTTTAGCCAGGTCCGATGAATTGGCTGTACATGTGTTAGAGAGGTAGCCAAAATCTAGAGAAATCTGTAAGTCTACTTTTAGAGGGCACAAATTACTATAGTTAACTCTGAATTAGTGAAATATCGGGTTTCTCGCCATATGTAGCCATGTCCTGTGAAATGGCTATGTATTTGGTCAAATTAAGTTTTAAATTTTCCGATTAAGATCAGTTTGTTCCTTTAGATAAAAAAGTTTCAAAGTCTACAGAAATTTGTAAGTCTACTTTTAGAAGGCACAAAGTACGATATTTGACTCTGAATCAATAAAAGTTTGTGTCTATCGCCATGTTTAGTCATGTCTTATGATCTGGCTATGCAATCAATTTTCCGATTGAAAACAGTTTGTTCTCCTAGATAACAAAGTTTCATAGTCCAGAGAAATCTGTAAGTATATTTTTAGAGGGTGCAAAGTACGGTAATTGACTCTGAATCAGTGAATATTGTGTTTCTAGCCATGTTTAGCCATATCCTATGACTTGGCTATACATGTGTTCAGATTAAATTGTATATTTTCCCACTGAATACAGTATGTTCTCCTAGATAACAAAGTTTCACAATCTATAAAAATCTGTAGGTCTACTCTTAGAGGCTGTAAATTAACCAATTTTTCGTATACGCACAAATTGAAAATCTAGCTCTACCTAAGGATGAAGGAGGTGAGATAGAGCAAAAGTCAAAGAACCAAAGTTGTAGATCGTTTCAAATCAGATACAGAAAATGGTATTATTTTTAGAACCGTGCATTTTAGCTGCTACAGTCCAACTAGAGAAACGCTGTTTTTGGCATTTAGAATTGTTGGCACTAAAAAGGCTGCCATCTTCGATTTACTAAGAATTTGTCAAAATCCCTTCTTATTGCACATCTACAACATAAGACCTTTGACTCTACAACATTTCAGTCTCGTAGGCTTAGTACTTTTAGTTCGTTTTTTTTTTAGTTTAGTTACAGCGATGAGTGAGTGAGTCAGTGGTATTTGCTTTTTATAGGTATAGATTAGCCAGTGTTAAAACATAAGGTCTCAACGACTTTTGTTTATATCTAATCTGGTTTATGTGGTAGGGTAAGTGGCAAGGATTGTTAGGGAACCGTTTGTTGTGGAGAAGGTATTCAGGGCTACTGTGCAGTTTGGTGGATGGAAGACCATCTGGATTCTTGTGCAGTTTGGCGAATGGAAAAGCCATATGGATTATTGTGCAGTTTGGTGAATGAAAAAGCCATCTGGATTCTTGTGCATTTTGGTTGATGGCAAAGCCATCTGGAGTTCTGAGTGTAATCGGTCGATGGAAAACCATCTGAATATTGTGTAGTTTGGTGGGTAGAATCCTCTCTGTATTTTTGTCTAGTTTGGAGCATAGAAAACCATATGGATTCTTATGTAGTTTGAGGATGGAAAAACCAGCTGGATATTGAGTAATTTGGTGCATTGAAAAACATCTGGATTCTTGTATAGTATAGTTGATGAAAAGTACAGGATTCCTATTATTAGATCAAAGACAATCTGGATTCCTGGGGAGTTTGGTATATGGAGGATAATCTGTATCCTTGTGTAGTTTCGTCGATGAAAAAACATCTGTATAAAAAAAAAAAAAGTAAAACTCTGGATTCTTGTGTAATTTGGTGGATGGAAACCTATCTGGATTGTTGTATAGTTTCGTTGATAAAAACCACATGATTCTGTGTAGTTTGTTGGATGAAAGATAATCTTGATTCTTGTGTAGTTTAGGGGATGGAAAATCATTTCGAATTTTGTGTAGTTGGGTGGATAGAAAACAGTCTGGATTCCAGTTTAGGTTATTGAATGAAAGACCATCTCGATACTTGAGTAGTTTGGTGGATGGATCACAATCTGGATTCTTGTATAATTGGGTTAGTGGAAGATCATCTGGATACCTGTGTAGTTTGGTTGATGTAACCATCTGCATTCTTGTGTAGTTTGGTGGATTGAAGGGTCTTCAGTTTTCTTGTATGGTTGGTTGGTTAAAAGAACCTTCAGGCATCGTGTTCGGTTGAGTGAATTGAAGGTCTGAGTATCTTGTGTGGTTATTGAATATCTTCTCTATAGTAATGTGATCGGTCGTTTAATAGTAGTGAGTGCCATGAGTGGGCGTGAACATATTCAATGTTAGAAGAAAAAGGGGTTCAAGCCAATTATATTCTGTGAGCCCATTTCTCAAATTTGTTTCGATCTAATGTCAGTACTCCATCAAACACAACTTTTTATTGTTGGAAAGTTGACAAATGGCAAAGCCAGTAGTTTACTGCTTATTGCTTCATTCAGACAACAGTTGGCTACAACCACGTTCCCTTCACTTACTCTCTGCCACATTAGTGTCTTTGTGAACACGGGAAGAATTAATTCGCCCAGGCTGCAATTTCCTCCAGTCTGGACCTTGGCTGTAATGGTTCAGGCTACGCCACAAGGATGTATATTGGAGCCGTTATTGTTCCTTCTGGCCTACTACGCGCCAACTTCTGTACTGCACTTTTTTACCGCTTGTTTTATTTGTAATAAATCATTCTGAGCGCTGTAGAGTGTACGAGTCCTAATTGCAGGGTGTGGGTTATTGCCAGGTCTTTGAATTGCTGATCGCTGTTTCAGCCTTAAATATTATAATTTGACTAAAACCGGGGATATACCATTTTGCAGTTATAAAATGACTTAGTATTTTTTTCCTTATATAATTTCAACCACTAGCCTTAAGATTTGGTAATCCATGTTAGATTGGTCGAAATCATGTTTAATTAGGTAGATTGGAAGTAAGCAACAATGATAAAATTATTTAATAATTATTATTGAGTGAGAATATTGTATTACAAAATAAATTTAAATAATTTGTTATTTTTAAAGTAAACAGTAGTTATTAAGGCTACTCTAATGGTTTTAAAATTACCTTTTTCTTCTCATTATTAATAAATAAATTAAATTAGACATAAATAATAAAAAAATAATTTAATTTAAATTCCAATTGAATTACTTACTTGTAGCGCACTCCTTTTTAATAAGCCCTATTATTTAGTAAATGTTATTAGCATCATTTCAAGTGGTTAACAAATGAAAATTAAATCGAAAGTTACGAAAGTAACATTTCCGGTGCCTAAAATCATTGCCTCAAGGAACCTGACGCCATCTTGGAGCACCCGGCAGGGACGAATGGGGGGAGGGGTACTACATTATGTATGAGATAGTAACGGACAAAAAACGTCAGCCGATGACAGACCTCCCAATATTCGAAGGCCCCTCGTGGTGTTAGAGCTTGTTTTAAATGCCAGTATTAACACTAAGTTTGAGTGATTTAATTAAAACTTTGAGATTTACAATAATATACTACAATACAAAGCAGTCAAATAAATTTCAATATTTTAAACACACTCTTTTGTTATATAAAATTGTCCAGTTGTATTCACTTTGACAAAGTCGCAATGCCTTCCGACCACTCAGAGTGTCCGGCGGTTCGTCGCGGACGAGTGTCGATCATCCAACCCTTTCGGCAATTCCCAAATTAGCACCCCTTTAAGAGATAGGACACAATTTTCGTTTTAGGGAATCGCGATAAAATCGGATAATACCCAGCCTTGGTGATTACTGGTGAGGGTGTGTCGCCATTTGAGACTCCGTGTGCGTGTCATTTAATTATACCGTTGTTAATTATAATTGGTGTCCGAGCTTCTCGTTATCTCCGCCAGTGTCGTTGGGGTCGAGATCCTCGTTTGTTTAACCGTCCCATGTTTCTTTGCAAATACAGGGATATAATCACTTATAAAGATACGGCGCTGGTGAAAGTTGATTAATGTTATTATTTTGTTTTTATGGGAGTACTTTGCCAGGGCTACATAGGCTGAGAAGTACAATTTCAGAGGCGATAGACATTGTCAACTTCATCATTATACAACTGAAGCACAGAGTAAATATTTAAGTTTATAGACACTACGTTTATGTGTACTCTGTGGCCGAAGAAACCACTTATATTGCTTAATATATTGATGCTTAATTTTCTAGTATTTCTACATTGATGTTATTTTGTACTTGAAGGTTTGCTTATAAGTTGAAGCAAACTTATTTTTTTTATCACTTGAGGGGTTCTGTATAATTCATTGTTGTCAATTGTTTTCGTAGCTTATACTTAATTTATTTTCAACTGTTGTAATATTTATTATCATTGTTTTATCATCGTTACGTAGTGTATTTTACTCACATATTATTTATTACGCTCTATAATTTTTAGAAGTTATTAGTGTTATACAGTATTTATTGCACTTCAAACATAAATTTTGTTTCTGTTTTGATGCTGTTTTCAAAAATAATCTTTCTGTTCTTGTCACTATTGCCTAAAATGACTCGTCTAAATACTACTTTGACCACACAAGCACTTTACAACAAGAGTGAACGCACTCAATTGGGAGACCTTCAACTGGTTGAACTATCTAGGAAAGGGTGAAACAATTCGAATTAACGGGAGAAAATGATTTAGAAAATTGTAAGTTTGAAAGGGAGTTCGATGTAAGAGTGAGTGGAAAATGTAGTTGAACAATGTCGATTGCCATAATGTTATAACACAGACATATTCATGCAAAAACATATATAAATTATTATTATTGGTTTATTTTCATACATTTTTGTTGTTTGTTAAAATGTCGTGGTGGTAGTGGTTTTTGTCTATTCAAATCTATTACTTGCTAATAAAAGGTAATTTTCTTTTCATCTATGAGAGTACTAGTTTCTTATAATCGTCGCTACATATATTGTCGTCTCATTGCTTATTTTTCTTAAAAAACTGAGTGACGTAAGAATAATGTACTTTAACTTAATTTTTCAATAACTTCACCCCTAAGAATATTTAAACTTTCTATACACTGATAACAATGTAACTTAACTTTATACTGTTATGATATTAATTTCATTCGTTCACTTGTCACATGTTTTAGAAATCCCACAAGTATAACCTTTTAGTTTTTGAGTTTACTTTGAATATGTTCAACTAAAAATGTTTAATAAGGAGGCTGAACTTAATCCATGTAAACAAACTTTTTGACAATTTAAAACAGTACAACCTATATGTAAATACATTTATGTTAAATACTTCTCATTTATGTTAAATTTTGTAGCTGATGACTTGTAGCTGGACATTTTCTAAAAGCCGTCGTCCAGTATGTATGATGATGTCACGATATAGAAAAACACGGTAAATACTGTGTGAAGACTTATGTATGAAATCAAACTACTGTAGGCCTACACACCCTAGGTACATTCTCTGGATTTACAATTCAAATTAAGTTTACACAGTTTTTGTAAAATTAGGACAGATATGCAGATAATCTCCTTCAAGTGTGAAAATTGTATATGCATGCAGCTTCTATCGTTTTTACATATGCCGTTGTGGTGGCTCAGAGGCTTGAATGCTTTGGACTGAGATTATCCAAGGATCGAATAGGGTCAACCTACGACTCAAGTCAACTAATGAGTACAGTTTCAACTAAAGTAATGCCAGTGTTGATGAACTGTATCCACGTGAAGTGGGGTGATTGAACAGTATTTTTGTTCAAAGATTAGACAGGTCGTAGTCCAATCCTTGTTAGCCAGCTCAATCAATTATAAGTTAGGTTTGAATATTGATTAAACACGTTTCCGACTAAATTAAACAGTTAACAAATCATCCTTATATTGTTAAATATTGCTTTCATAACAAAGCAATTAATATAGACACAAATTTTCCTCGCTAAGTATGACAGCCAAGAGGAGGGTTCTCGGTTCCGTTGCTTCGATTAGAGTTCGGTGTATGCGATCAATTCCGAAGTAAGATATTTGTTCCTTGATTTCTAATTAATTTTGTGGATCATTTGAGGTAGTGAATATCGGGTGGTGTCGGAAAGATGAATAATGTTCCGTGAGGAATTAGTGTTTGGGGCTCGATCCCAAGACCCCCCGCTGTCTGGGCGGCTTGTTTGTATAGACCGACAAGGCGTTGGCGCCGGCTAGAACTGGGATAACAATCGAACATAGCTTTACAGTCAGTTTCCATTATTTCATCTTTCTTGTAAACAGCCCTTAATGTCGTAACAACAGTTTTAGTTTAATCGACAGTACAATTTTCATGCAAACAAAACCACTCTTAGATAAACTGATTAGGTCACACGTTCCCTTTATTGAATTTATCTAAATATCTTATTCAGCCATATTGTATTAGCAAGCCTAAGCTGCCAGTATTTAGAAAATTGTTCTGTAACACAAGCGAAAGAAACTAATTGTATATACGTGTGATATGTTTAAACAATCACTCTTAGATGAACGTAGGTGCTAGACTAATGATTAATTGGGTATTTTACTAGAAAGGGGCCACCATTACTTACATATTGTCTATGCAATATGTGTTCATTTTAGAAAAGCTATCTATACGCAGGTTAAAATTACGAAAGGTTATGTTGTCATGCGAAGTTAGGTTAGGTTAGATAGGATACGCTTCCGTAGCCGAGTGACAGGTCTAGGCCGTAGGTCTCCGACCACTGATCCTAAATCTGCGTAACCTCACTCTAGATGTTTTAATTTCCTAATATATTATGTACATATAAGTACGGAAACTCACTTCAAACTAATCGGTTTGTACAGACTATTTTTAAATAACGTAAAATTTGTCAAAAAGGACCCAAAATTACCGAATCACCAGAACGTAATTGCAAGCTTTAGTAATGTTAGTTAGATCTTTAGTTATCTGTCTATCGTCATGTTATGGTATATATAGTCCTGTTAATTTTACATATGTTATATTACATACTGTGTTATGTGTGTTTAAAAGTGTTGAACCTTTTGTAAAGAAGACTCGAGCAAATGCACAAATAAGCACAGTTGATCGAACATATAAGTTTCATTTCAAATTTACCCAGATGCTGTATGAAGCTTAACTCGTGTAAACTACAATATTTGTGATATGTCTAACAGTTTTTGAATACCTTAGACGCAAACCGTCGTGAAAAAGAACACCAATCTGTGAAGGAAGGCGTCAATATAACTCAGTCTTGGGACAATAGCTGTGGGTTTTGAAAGTCGTTCTGCATGAAACACTGCCATTACATTTTCACTGGTTACAGAGCTGGTGTCATTAGTTTGATATGGTTTGTGCATAAATAAAGACAACTTACGTAACAATGATTTCTGAGATGACATCAGGTTTTATCAAGGTCTGCTTTGCAATCTTTGATAAAAACGAAAAGTTAGATATTGGTTCCAGAGACAAAATATTCACTTCTAAAATATTATATCTCTCAGTGTGGAGTTAAGGTACGTATTTTGATTTCAGATCCAAAATCATTAAAATAAAATAATGACTAATTTATTTTATTTAAATTATTTATCTATTAAATTAAAATGAATACATCAGTAAAATAACAAAATAGTTTCGTATCTTTTACTTTATGTGTTGTTAGTGATCTTAGGAAATATTCTAAAGGGACATTTTTAACTTGGCTAACCTAACCTACAGTAACGTTACCTGACCTCTCCAACCTAATGAAAGAACGTAGCTTACCTAACTAAACGTAACCTACACAGACTTGTCCAACGAAACGTAACCTACCCTATTTACCCTAACTCACGTAACCTAAGCAATAAAAATATATGTTCGAACAAATTCCGCGAAGTATTCTTGTCTAATGCCCACCTCAATTAAGCATGGCTCAAAAGAATAGGTCTGCGTTATTTTTGTGGAAGACATATTTGCATATATTATAAAAAATATTTCAAATACAACCAAAAACCTAATCTGCAATGGGGTGCATATACCTAATATGCATGTTTGAATTTCAATTTAATGTAAAATTTAATTTAATACATGCGTATTGTGTAGCCTTAAATTGCATATCTGAGTTTTAATATTAGGCCAACCATCTAATTGAACACTATCCCGAACATGTATGGAAAAGAAAATGTGTAACATCATGTTTGGTCCGTGCAATCTCGTACTATTTTAAATATATATTACCAAAGAGCAATTCGAAATTTATTTTACAAGCTGTACGCCTACTAGTGCTTGTATTTTATAAATAAGAACTTATTTGATTTATCAACATGTAATTAAATGTATACTGACAGAAAACTTGCGATTTTAAAACGAAATGCAGACTGTTGGACTTCCGATTAAAACAGCATTTTTTAGTAAAAAAAGTGTTTGTAAATGAGATGTTGGTAAATTAGTTTGTAAATTATTATTTTGCTTTTAAGTCGTATAAACAGTTTGTTGGATTAGTTTTAAGCTTATTCAGCCTTATTCTAAATAGGCAACATTTAGAAAATAATCCTACACTAGTTGCAAGAGAAAGAAGAAATGAAATAATCATTCGAAATACATTATTTCCTAGATATAAATTTTCTCATATTCTAATATATTATTTGGTTAAAAAATGTGTTGGTCTGAAATGTTTTAAGAAAAATGCTTCACTGATCACATTAAATTTCAAATTAGTCAAAACCACTAATGCTTGATATTAAAAAAGTGATTGCTGCGATTAATATATACATTGTTTAAAAAAATAACAAACTATAACTAATGGAAACTGTCCAATGCAATCTTAAGTTGTAAAAACTAACAAGTAAACGACAGCCTAAAACCACAGCCTCCAATCTAACAATCAATACAATAAAACCCTTCAATAAGTAACTATCAATATAAGTTTTTGTGACGGTCTCTAAATAAATTTATATATGACTTTATCTCTGTTATGACATACCTATCCAAAGAAATAAAATAAGTTGTAATAATTATAAGCCTATTAAAGAAAATGATGATTTTCGACTATATTCGTAAGCCTTAAAGGTAATGTAGCCCTAGTTGTTAATGAAGATATTGAAGTCTAATTGACTTTTGGTGGGATAAATTAAAAAAAAATATAATAAATTTTAAGATAACTTGTAGAAACCCTATTTAGAAGGGGTTAATTCGTGGAAATATTAGTTATTTTATTAGTGAACAAATAAATAGCACTTAAATCGTTTTATGTAAAACTCACAATATTAAAATCTAGGATGTTGAGTTATAGCATAGATGTAAAAGTAAAGATTAAAATTTGAAAGGTTTCAACGTAAACTTAAACTGGAAATGTTAAAATAAGGTTTTTTGTATTCACTTATGCATTCAAATGTTAAGATTAAATTAAGTACAAATCATTTGACCACGAGTAATAACTTCGTACTTCGTGTGTTTCAACTTGCATGGAGTTTGTTATGGAAATTGAACCGCACAGACAAAACCTAATCCCCATCCAAGGGGCAGTTAAGTCGAAATGGACTTCTCTACGAAGCATCATCAAAAATGCACCAGATGCGGGCTATAGCTTTGATTACAGCCATCTCGCGGCTTGAATATTTCAGACGTTCGCAGCTCATCAGAATTAACACCCTGTATGAAGTGGTAACCCTTCCCGACAACAAGGGCATGGACGTTGAAGCTGTCTACGCTCAAGTTACAAGTACCGTAACTAATGTGGTAAAACTATAGTCAAAGACGTCCAAACACTGGACATTAAAGCTGTCTACGCTCAAGTTACAAGTACCGTAACTAATGTAGTAAAACTATAGTTAAAGACGTTCAAACACTGGACATTGAAGCTGTCTACGCTCAAGTTACAAGTACCGTAACTAATATGGTAAAACTATAGTTAAAGACGTCCAAACACTGGAGATTGAAGCTGTCTAAGCTCAGGTTAAAAGTACCGTAACTAATGTAGTAAAACTATAGTCAAAGACGTCCAAACACTGGACATTGAAGCTGTCTAAGCTCAGGTTAAAAGTACCGTAACTAATGTAGTAAAACTATAGTCAAAGACGTCAAAACAATGGATTAGTAAGAAGGTAATAAATAAACCTGCATGACTTTGTTTATTTTAAGGAAAATGAAAATTTTAAAAATTATTAACTTTTTGGGATTTGGAATGTACACCATCATTATTAGCTTATTAGGCATATTTTGAGAATATTTATAATTTTTAATTTGATTAAATATTCTTTGCCATCTGATTTACTATGTACTGCAATGATAAGTAGTAGGGCTTAATACGTCGGTTTAACTAGAAAATGACTAACGGGTTTCGTGTTACTCAAATTACACCGACCACTGTAGGCTAAAATAAAAATGGTTTACACTGTTTTTCAACTTTTTTAAAGAAAGTAAACTACGCGAAAAATACATTTAGTAGTCTATTATAGGCCCTAGTTAGTATATTTATCCAAAATCAACGTAGGCTTAATTAGGTGTAATGGTTATCAAATCATTTATTACTATATTTATGGGGAAAATAAGTAATTTTATTAACTATGGACAATGGTGAGTAGCCTAAAATAACTTGAGCTATCCACTCAATTTGGACAGAAGTCAGACCAATCAGCGTATATATGAATATGAAAATGAATTTTATTTACTCCAAAAGTTATCTCACGAAAATTGTTAAAAATGTTACTTGACTGCAGATTTCATAGATTTTTTAAACAAGGTGAATAACACTAAAAAACATATGTTTTTAATTTGATACACTAAAAAAATAGTACCTTGGACAAAGTAATTTCCTAAAATTGCAAGCCCAAGATAGCATCAAGTCGGCACTTTTGCGCACGGGGCTGTAAGTGGCCAGGTTCAGTATAAAACAGCAATCAAAGGGCGATGTGTTGATGCTCCGGAACCCCTGAAGAAGGCAGTCGCGTCGCGGACAAAAGACGGCAGCCGCCCCCACGGGTAATCCAGAGGCTCGAAATGTGTCACAAAACGTGTCGTTTACACGGATACTTATCTAGCCGTCGGTGTGGAAGCACTAAAGACGTCTTCGGCCGTGTTAAAAGGATTTTTCAGATTTGGAACCGGGAGTGCAAAGTTTGGTTTCGTTGAGAGGACAATGCATGCTCGCAGTTTTTTAGGCGACAGATGCGCTCGCACTTTGGTGCTGAGCTTGTCAGCAGGCGCTGTGATTGTTCAAGCCCTCGAACACTTCTGCCCCGATGGTCACCGCCATTTTGTTGGAGGGCTCGAGCTTTTAGTGGACTGAATATCTATTCTGTATGGATTGTGATTTAAAATATGTATTCTAGTGCATATCTTTATAGTATGGCTTCAAATTCAATGTGGGTATTTTCAATATTTGAAGCTCTTTAATTCATTCTGGGATCGAAAGGAATTTTTGAATTTAATAGTAGACCATACACATTTTAGTGGTTCTTCAGATAAGAGAATAGGATTTTCCTAGCTTACGCTAGTTCATATAAAAAAAGTAAGCTGTGGCTAAATCGTCATTCTGAAAAGATATTTGGTAAACACTACAAAGTGACGGAACTGAAATTTCTCTGTAGAAATATGCTGACCAAAAACTGATTTCAACAGGATTTCCATTTGATCAAAACTGAGTTCAATAAAAATAGTTCCTCGCAATCTAATGGGGTATTGGTAGTTTCCTGGTGTGATTCAAAATTTCACGTGGTTTCAATATGCCTTTGTCTGGAATAAAAGTGACTTTGAAGTTGCTTTAGGTAGGCCTATGATTTACTACAGCCCATCCAAAAATTTGATGTTATTCTAACACCAGTTATGGGATTTTAAATAAAATACAAGAAAGGCCTACTAAAATCTTACAGTAGAAGAATAAATTAATTCTTTCGAAGAACGAGGAAAGTAAGACCTTCAATCTAGGTTATAATAATATTAAAAACAATAATAGACTAATATAAATAGACGTATTCTAACCACCTAAGTGGTACTCAATTACCTTTTCTTACTTTATAGTCAGTAATATATCAATAGAATATGATAAGAAAGATGTTATCTTCTTTTTCAGTTGGTAGGCCGAGAATTCATGATACATCTGTTTCAATAGTTTTTGTTATCCTCCACTGTCAGAGGATAACAAATACAGTTTTTGCTATCCATGATCAGAGGATCACTTCACCATAGATGTTTGGGCTTATGTTGGATTTTTTAAGTGTCTTTGAAAAAAAAAGTAAGTTTTTTAATAACTTATGATTGTCATCGACATTTATTTAGGCAGTAGGCCTAAATGAAACAATAAAAATGGCTTCTTTAATTTCTGTTAGCAATTTTAATTTTCAATTAATCCATAAATTAACAATGAAGCCAATTCTACAGGCCATTTCGTAAAATTTCAGAGTTCAAGGGCAGCAGAGATCGAGTATTCTGCGAAAACAGACTATGGATCAGGGAGAAAATGCGAGTCGACGGTCCGAACCTGCCCAGTCGGCGTAAATCAGCGTCTGAAATAATAAGGTGGGGCTTAAACACAGTGAAACTCCATATCTGGTCCCAAAACACACTTAACCCGAGTGCGTTCTGTAACAGGAAAACAACAGCAATATTATTCACTCATTTAGACCTAACATGTACCTAGATACATAAATACGTATATACCTCTATCCCTGTCATCTTTGCCTCTCAGAAGAATACACCAACAAAAAAATAACTATAACAAAAACTGAAACTATCTAAGAAAATGTTAATTGAAACGATACGCCTGTTACTTTAAGTGCGGCTATATTGAATTGTGCACGTTTTTGTTAAAAAACCATCCAATATGATGTGCGTTAATATAGTTGTGTACCAACGATATAAAACAGAATTTCTGGACAATCGGAACAGATTATTCGACGTGACACGCCACACAGTTATTTCAGGGTGAATATGAATTATTACCGGGAGTAGTAGGATAATTGTGTAATAATTGCCTTATGTAGTCTGGTTACTAACCGAGTTCGATTGATAAAGAGGGTCATTTATTGATGGCCCAATAGCCAGGTTAACTCAGGACCTACAGCTTAGTGTGGAATCCAAACTACAAGTTTTGGTCTAATTTTCAGTTTCCTAACAAGCCTGATACTCTGTTATCATCCCTAGACAACATCCAAACCTGGCCACCATCCAACACTTCCTGGACCCCTATAGTAGTGTCCACACCGATAGCAATGATTAATGAAAACACATTGCTATTCTAGAAAGGCGAGAACAGAACATATCACCTACAATTTCCACAACACTTTGTCTCTAATTAGCTGGGTTAAAGAGATGCGCCACGAGTGCCGACAATCCACAACACTTTGGGTCTAAGAAGCTGGGTTAAAGAGATGCGCCACGAGTGCCGACAATCCACAACACTTTGGGTCTTAGAAGCTGGGTTACAGAAATGTGCCACGAGTGCCGATAATCCACAACACTTTGTCTCTAAGAAGCTGGGTTAAAGAAATGCGCCACGAGTGCCGATAATCCACAACACTTTCTCTCTAAGTAGCTGATTTACAGAAATGCGCAACGAGTGCCGATAATCCACACCACTTTGTCTCTAATAAGCTGGGTTACAGAAATGCGCCACGAGTGCCGGTAATCCACAACAATTTGTCTCTAAGTACACATCCCATGGTCAGTTGGGTTAAAGAAATGCGCCATGAATGCCGGTAATCCACAACACTTTGTCTCTAAGTAGCTGGGTTAAAGAAATGCGGCACAAGTGCAGATAATCCACAACACTTTGGGTCAAAGTAGCTGGGTTAAAGAAATGCGCCACGAGTGCCGATAATATTTCAATAAAAGTCAATAGTCATCCTAAATGACGCAACTTATACAGTTCTCAACTGTATTTTACTAGTTAGTTTCCTTTATTTGATGCGCCTATAGTATAAGTGTGTGAGATGATTGAGTTTACATTAATTAGATTACTTTTATGAAACAACCAAACGTCACTTTGAACCTTGAACGAGATGTGTAACCTTTCTGACGGTTCTTGTCAGAAAAAAAAAAAATCTTTTTTGCACATTTGATGAATATACTTCAGTTGTTTACTTTTCATTATTCTGTTGGTTATTGATTGTTGTTTATGGTTTGGCAAAACCGAAGACAAAGGCCTCCCTACAGAATGGTCTAAACATCCCAAAAGACCAGTGGCTGACCATTACGTTTTGTTCTCATTTCTTTCTTTTCCAAGTCTTGTTTAGTGTGTTATTTAAGTGAACTATTTATTTTTTTGTTTATTTGTGGTTTGAGTTTAGTACTTTTGTTGTGGTACCCGGCAAATTATTGTTTTAACACTCATGGTTTGTTAGCTAAATTTATTCTGAAAGAAGCAGTCTTTCCTACATGTACTGTGTAGTGCTATGAATATACTATGTAATATGAAGAGCTGGAGATTTTACACTTATACAACAAACTGATAAGAAATAGTTTTAACACTTTCATTTCTCCTAAACATTTTTATAATATTACATTTAAGTACATTCCTACTTGGCTGTTGCTCACTTTAACTATCCCAACTTTAAAATAAAAGAGACGAATTACGGATTTTAAAGAACAAGGTAAATGTAAAAAAATTAGGATATTAAAAAACTAATACATGTATGTCTAGTTAAGATTGTTAGGTTTATGGTAACAACATAAATAATGTTCTAAGTTTTTTTTTTTTTTTTTATTAATATCACCAGGATTGACATGGGTCGATAATTGGCGATTTCAGTTTTGTTCCAAGTGAATGGTTTTATTATTGTTTGTCTATACCATAAGAGTGTATCAAGAGAAGTGGGCATGACAAACTACTTCAGACAACCTTTTCCACGTACAGATCTTATATTCAATTTATGCTCAAAATTCCCGAGAAGATAACAGATAAACTTAAAACATGCAAATCCCTGTTGAGAAAGAACATGCTATACACCTAACACTTTGTAAGATTACACGCACATTGGTAAAAGTTGATTGCCGGATGGAACTGCGTGGGATCAGGATCGATGGAGTCATATTAAAAACACAAGCGAGGCTGTAATCTTGGGGGGAGGTCCCTGTGGGACGCTATATATGCTAATGTTGCTGTTTAATCGCCACCCTTGCAACAACGAAGGAATAGGTCTAACTGATTTCACTGTAACTAAAACATTTGCTAGGCGAGATGTCGCTAGGTAGATAAACACAACATTTATCCTTAGGTATAAAGGGGTTTTGTTTTCAAGTCTAAATCTCTCGTTGTTTGATTAAGCTTATCAACCTACTTTATGTAAGAAATAATGTGCAAGTATTATAAACAAAATTAGCAGTACTACTTTAAACATGTTCAAAATCAGATAGACGTCCTTGACCAAAATGCAAATGATTTATTTGGTAACATTATTTAATGATGATGATTATTATATTTTACAAAAATTAGTATTACTATCTCATGTGAAGAAATTATATATTAAACATGTAGAACTTATTTTATTTCAGTAAACTATTCCCGAGACTTATTATGGTAATGAAATTGGTCGACAAAGAGCAATCTCAGTTTTTTTCCATACAGGCACTTGGCCAATACTTACATTATTTACGCAATGTATCAATATGCCTATGGGAAATGGTTTTAATAATTTTTAAAAATATTTATACTATTTAATTAATTGGCTTAAATTAAATATTTGCATGTCATATACAATTAAATAAAAAGTGAAATACGTTTAAGTTCGATTATTCCTTAAATAAATTCACTTGTATTACCGAAATTAATTTATTTTTTAACTTTTAATCACAGACAGTAATATGTAAGGCATTGTCACTTCTCCAAATTAATTGTCTCTTTGACTCGCTTGATCTTGTACTGGTAAAATTGTTGGATTACGTGAAAAAATTATAAAAATATGATAAGAAGATCTCATCTACTTTAGATCTCATCATCAACAAGTCTAGTCTTCCGAATGAGTCAACAAGCCTGTTCCGGCCAGCTTTGTCTCAGAATAGGCCTAACTGACTGTCTTACAGAGGAATGTTCTCGTTGAATCAAAGTTATACTCTACATTTTTATCTTTTTTTGTGGAATTTTATTGGTTTAAAGAAAATATATTACACATTTCCTCAAATTTAATTTTTTAATAAATGCATTTTCACCTGTTATGTCATCAGATCATTCAACAAACTGTATAAATTATGAAATATGTTTGCTTTAAAATATATGTATAGGCCTACTATTAAGTTTCTTTTTAAATTACCAATGTCTGCTTAAATTCATCATCAACGCGTTTTGTCAAATTATGATATTCTTTTTCTGTAGGCTAAACACTGCTAAAAAGTTACACAATCGAAAAACATAGACGCACGGAATGAAGATGAGTGTGAACGTAGTCTTGTTACTACTCTACAACCACTTCGCGTAGTTCCAGGCGGACTATATCCTGCGTGAGATTCTGATTAGACACGTCTGCCCAAGGACACTTTGTGATGAAGGAACTGACACCTATGTGACTACTGCTATTCAGAACACTTTTATTGCCAGGACTCATCTTAAAAATGAGTGTTCAGTTCTTTTTTATAGTTTTATTTATATTCACTGTCTGGATTTAACGAGGAAATTATTATCTGTATCGAAATCTGTATCTCTCATCCAATTTTAATTTCACTGAAACATTTTACTTAATTTAATAAGTAATACTTAAATCAATTGATTTGAGGACCTGTATAAATATTTAAAGACATCTGTTTTAACCTATTGAGCAGATTTAAAATAAGCAACAATTGATTTCTTTCCAATTTTTATTGTTATTTTGTAAGCTAAAGCTTACTTATACCATATTAGCTAGTTTTTAATAGGCTAAAAGTAAAGTTTCTCACTAGGTCCAACTGACCTATTGTTCGGATATCACTGTTATGTTCATAATAAATGTTACATTTTACAAAAAAGAAGAATAAAAATTAATTTTAATATTAAATATGTCTGCATATCTTTTTACTATTATTAATTTAAAATTATGTTTACTATTTTGTAATAAATAGTTTAGTAAAATGTTTCAAAATTACAGGATGTTGGTATGATTTAAATATAAATGTTAGTAGTCTAGTTTTTATTTTTTAAAGTAGTTTAGACTTATTTTTATAGTTCTTTCCCTAAAAGAGTTTTTTTTTTATGATATAAACTCTTTAAATATGAAAAAGGGGCTAATAAAGTGTAGGAATTAAAAACTCATACCCCCAAATACATATATAATACGGTATGCATACGGTAATCGTGCTTGATAATTGCTTTTATGATGTCTAATATAGTAAATCTTACTTAAAGTGCGGTAGTTATAGGCTAAATTAATTATATAATTAATAGGTTTATGTTTCACTTTATATAGTATTTATTCCAATGTCTATTGTCGTTTTTGTTTCCTGTTATGGTCAGCCTGAGAGTTACCTGAATCAAATAAACCTTGGACTAATCATTCGCATTCAAAGGTAATGAACCACTTTACAAATTTACAATTCTGTTTGATATTTAAGAGTCTGCGGAGACTGTCGGCCATGTTGGTTTTAATTCCGTAACAATAATGTTATTTGCGAATCCAATTTTTTTTCGTTATTTATTGGCCAAAAGTTGTGTAGGCCTATGAGATGTCATTTAAAACGTTATTTCATTTGGCATTGGGTTTGCTTTTGATATTTTGAATACAAAGGTGAAAATAAAACTAAATATTTTTTCCTATAGGCCTAAAACTAATTAGGGATTCGTAAAGCAATTTCGACGCGCAATTTTATTCTTGATCAAATGCAAGTTATTTGGACAAAATCCGTTAAAAATAGCTGTTTAATTTTAATACGAGATAACATGAACGATTCGGTAAATAACATTGTTCTTATGAGATTAAAACCTCTTAATGCTCAGTTATAAAATTGCAGATTCTTAATGCTAAACTATGATTGGATTTGTATATGTTGTGTAACAAAAATAAATAAATACATAAAGTTTTCTTAAATTCATTATTGTGAAACAATCATTTATATTTTAATTAATATAAAAAATACAAATAGGCCATACATGATACAATTTCATACTATAAGATATTTTTAATATATTGTTTTTCTTCGACTCTAATTTGTCTTCGAAAACACCTTTTATTATTTGTTTACTTTTAGAATTACTTATTTTCTAAAATTTCACGGAAAAGTGTACTTTTGCTTCGTGGTAACTTTAGTCCGCTTTGTTTCTTAGTTATCTTTGGGGAATTACTCGATCATCTTTGCAAGTAATTTTAGGAAAGTGAATCAGTTCTGTTATGTGTATGAAACAGCAAATTGAAACTGAAGATAAAAATTCATATGCGAGAACTAAAATTAGATTGTATCAAAACAGGGATAGGCCGAAAGTTGTTGAGTTGTCCTTTAAAGTAGGCCTGCTATTGACTGAAAATACAGATTAATATATTTTTATGTAAAAATACATTTTGAATCAATTTATGGTGATATTTACCACGCAACATAGATTAACGTTATTTATTTTAAATTCGTTTCAATTACTGGCAAATTATTTGATTTGTCGTTTAGAACAATTATTTAGAATGATTCCGCAGTTTGATAATGTTAATCCAATGAATGGATTGGAAAATGAATGATCAGTACATACATATCCCAGTTTGATATAATGTCATGGCCCAAAAAATCCAGGTCTAAAACTGTATTGTGAGCCTAGGGTAAGATTTGAACTTAAATATAGAAACTTTCTACATTTTCCTGATAATTCGAATTTGTTAGACCTGTGTAACTTAAGACATCGTATAAGATTGTATGATTTATATGAGTGTACAATCTTAACAAGTTATTAAAGTCTCAAATAAGGAAAGTTTTTTTGTCAATTACAGAGGAAAATAGTTTGATTTCTACAGTTCATTTTAAAACGTTTTGTCATGGACGGACTAAGCTATTTTTCACGGTTCTACGTATCACCTTTTAACTCATAGCGTATCTCTGGATTAATAAACAAACTATATACATATGTTGTACAGCTGGTTTTTTGGCAGTTTTATGGAGTCTTATATATCACCTTGAATGCGCGCGTGATGAGTTATCGAACAACTATTTAGCCAAGTTTTCGAAATTGCGCATTTCCGTTCTCCGAGCTTGCCAACATTGTGAGATAGAGACCATTAAAACGCTTTAAAAGGACTGTACAATGTATTACATTGTTAAAAGATGGTGATTTTATCGGCATTAAAAGCCGATAGACACGATTGGTTACTTGTAAAGGTCGATGTATGCAATCGATTACATTTGACATGCTATAAACTAACAATTACATGCTGATCATATTTATGGCTGTTTTAACTGAGATGTGACTGGCATTATTTGTAATGGGTTTTTGTTACAATCGAACGTTAAGTAAAGAAAGTAACCATTCTTCTTAATGACCTCCAAACATTAAACATATTACAAATCATTTTGGACCTACCAATATTCACAGTATATGGAATGAAGAATATTTGTTTATATTTGGAATCGTAATTATTTATTTGTAATTACGCTACTGTATTATTGTTTGTGTTACATCTTGAAGAAAGTATCTTGGCATAAATCCAGGAATGTAGGCCTATATAACGCGCTAGTTTAAAAATATTCTGAATAACAGTTTATTTTAGCGTCTTTAATGAAAAAATATTGTGCAATGTCGTGGATGAATAGAGTAAACCATAATAAAAATGTAACTCTCACACATGAATCTTAAAAACATGAAAATGAAATTTACTTATATTTCAATAGGATTCGTTATTATTTTTACATTTTTTATTTTGAATCTATTGTATGAATATTGTTCAAGAGGCAATATTGTTGTGATTTTATTGTGCGGTGGTAATTAAATTATATCTCATAGGCTGCAGCCTACATTGGACTAAACATAGGCTATGATAAGGCTCAGATTTTGACATTATTTAATTTAATTTAATTCTGAGTGTAACAGTAACAGTTCTAGCCCTACTAGTCCTAATATATTTATACTAACATACTATAGTAATATTAATTATAGTGAATTTGTTTCAATAAGAAATTAAATTGTAGACTACTTAGAGCAACGGTATTGAACAAATTTTATTAGAGTTACTATGTAAAATAAATTTTAAGTGAATTTAACAATGCGGGAATATTAAATTACTAAATCTAGGCCTACTGTATGTTCTATACATAGCTCATTTGTTTGCTGGTAAATCCTACGTGAATACGCCACTAATTGTACATTAAACATATGTCTCGTAATGGCTGCTTGGTCTGGGGATGAATGTTCCTATTAATTGTAGCCCTACATCCTCCAAGAATCTGCAGCCCTCGTCTGTTGTAAATCACAGGGCAAGATGATAAACCCAATCGGACAAATGGGTAGTAATTAAAAGGGTTCCACAGGGGTGGGAGTTTTGACAATTGGGTGGTCATTAGAGGATGTGGTCCAAACCACCCCTTATCTCGGGTTACCTACCCTAATCCTGCGGTCACTTCGAGGGCCGACACCGCAATTATTATTTACCTAATTCTTTTATAAAAATTAGGCTCACTTTATTTATTACTGTAATATTGGCTAAATTGAATTGTTTTAAATTTTTTTTATGATTTGCTAATTTATTTTCTTAATTTTAAGTAGAATATCGTATGCAATAAATTATTCTTTTCTCTTTGTTTTCCCTCTGTAGTTTTTGCATCGCACGTATTAGGGTCTATGTCTGAGGAAGGTGTTATTGGCCTACGATTTTTTTTTATTTAGTTCAATTAAGATATCTTTTTTTAACTTTTTGTTTTCATTATTCGTAATAGGCTATTGCTTTGAGCTGTGTGAAATAAATGTTGTTATTTACTTTATGTGGGCATTTGGGATTTATTTATAGTCTATATGCCTATAATTTAAAAATATTGATCATATTTTTTTATTTATTAATTTTTTTAAATTAGGTCTGATTTATTTATCAATTATTATCAATTTATTTTGACTACGATATTTTTACTTACTAATGAGTTTGTGTCACAAAGTTTTATATACCATACAATGAAATTTGTATTTATTAGACCTATTATATTGGATACAAGTAAATTTGTGCAATGCATCTATCTCATCGTGGCTTGTCTCCTATTTGCCTAACTTATTGTCTTTTATTTCCTTTTTCTAGATATTTTATTGACATAGTAACTTAGTTATGCCTGATGTAGGTTACTTATTTTTCTAATAAGTAAGCCTATATGGTTGTTAATTGTTATAAAATGTTCTTAATTCTGTTTAAATTTTATATAGGCCCTAATATAACTGTAGTAAAGTATAAGTAATAAAAGTTTAGCTTATTATCATTAATTTAGTAGCATATTATTTCATATTAGTTTTGCAGCTTAGAACGTCATAGATTTACCCTACATGACTTTTGTTTACCTGAACTGTTTCAATGTTCAAGCTGTTACTTTTACAACAATAATCTAACCTAATATATTTGCATATTCAGACAATACATGCAAATTGTAGCCTACATTTATTTACCCACGACAAAGAAAATTAGACGTTGGTTATTTATTCTATTCCGTCATTTAATAAAATTAATTATAGTCTTATTTAGGTCATTATGGCCCTAGAGCTAACATATTTTAAGTATGGTTAAATTTATTTTTTTTAAAGTCTCACAATGTACCACTAAGAAGGTAACAAGTGGACAACTTCCCATTCTACGGTCTATATCATGTTTGAGGTAGGGAGGTTCAGTCAAGTGTTTACTATCAAATATTATGGTTGTTTTTTTTTTAATATTTAGACAGCACAGTTGTCAATTGATAGAGAAAACAAAGAAATATGACTGTACTGAACTATTGTAGGCCTAATGGTTTATATTGTTGAGTTCTTAACAATAGTAAGTGGCCTAAAGTCTAGGCATGCTCGCCTTACCTGGCAGTGGTGCAGTCGCGGTAGAGAATATCAAAGTCCTTGCATGAGAGCAGTTTGCAGCGGTTAACCCCAGGTTGGATGGCTCCTAACCCTCGGAGGATGCGGACTTGCTCCACGTTGCAGACGAGGGGCACGATGTCCAGCCGCTTCAGCTTGGTGTAAACTGTGTGTAGGCCACCCACCAGGTGCTTGAGGAACAGTTCAAACGCCTGAGGGAGGCAGAGCATCGTGTCTCCAGCAATGATGAAGGCGGCGACCTTCTGACCTCGGTAGTCGACCAGCTTGCACTCGTTAGCCGTGGGGTCAGAACTGGAGATAGGGGGTGGACTGTTGTAGGATCGTGGCGGCACGTGGTGGTGTGCTACGGCCATCAGGTCCAGGGGAGAGTGGTGAACCATTCCTCCCAGAGAGTTGAGCAGCCCTAGTCCTGGTGGAGGCAGACCCATGCCTAGTCGCGGAGCCATGCTGACGATGCTGCTAGGTGTAGAGACGGCGGGTGGGCTGAGCTGCTGGGAGACAGGGTGATGACCATGTCCGGGGTTAGGACTCTCGGGGTGGTTGTTGTTGTTCGGTGGTGGAGTCATCGGTTGCTTGCCGGTCGGCGGCGGGGAACTACTCACGTGGCTGCTACGGTCGCTGTTACTCGGTGAAGAATCCATCACGGATTCCATGCTCATTCTAGCGCCACGGCTACGGCACTCATGTGGGCAGCAGTGAGGGCGGGCACTGTCGCGGCGCAGTCAGAACTCGAAACACTCGATCACAAACCCCCCTTCCTTCTCGGCCGGCGCACTCGAATGACAACTCGCGGACAACGTTCCCTGGCCAAACACGAATGTGTAATAAATAAAAACGTATTTTTGTGCCGGTGGTCGGTGGGCGGTGGGCGGGGGGGCATGCGCGCGCAGCTCAACTTCTATTGGCTGCCTTCGGCCCGCTCCCCTCCGCCCATTGGCCCACGCCCCGCGCCTTCCTTCGACAATGAAAAACTTTTTACTTGTACATCCAAGAACGCCACGCCTTCTTGGGAATTATACATTGAAATAAAACCCATTCTCCTCCCAGGTGAATTATCGCAACGACATTCCCCCGTCTCTCATCCTCCTCACTCCTCAGTCTCAGTGTTATTACTGCTTCTATCCACGGTGGCATTCATCATTGCTGCCCTGACGTAGCGTGCTTCTAACAGCCCTTTTTCCTCGAATCTAGATTTTACTTTTCTCCACTCCGATTTGACAAAAGTTGATCTATATGCAAATTGGCACCGTAACAGCATTTCTTATACCACATGGCCGCTGCGCTGTAAGTTATAAGTGAATGAATATCACCGATTAAAATCGAAACATTGACTATTTTTTAATTTATTTTCTAATCTCCGTATAATATACCACTTATAATGGGTGGATTTAAGTAGATGTAGTAATGATATTATTTTTATTGAATAGAATATTTAATCATAAAATAACTTGGAGGAACTAAACAAAACTATAAATAAAAAGTGTTAATAATTTGTAGGCCTAATTTTGTTTTACTATCCATTTTAATGTTTTTTTTTCTTTAGTGTTGCTTCAATTTATTGGCTCCCTTAACTGAAGTCGTATTTGTAGAGGTCATACAAAATGTTTTTAACCTGCAGCATTGCACCTGATGCTTGATAGGCCTACTTGTACATTTGTTGGCTAGTAGTTGCAAATTTATTGTTGCATTGTTTATTTTAATTTTTGTATTAAGGTATTTATTGTTTTGTAGTATTCATTATTTTCAATTTATTAATAAAGCCTTTTGTATTTTTAATTCATAATATTTATCACTATTTATTATTTTTATTTATCAACGGCAGAGCCACTTTTACAAGAAATGTTTTACAAATATGGCTTAATTATTAATTATTAGCCTATACTCAGAAATAGTAGAATTATCATCATTGTGAAAGTCTCAAAAATAGCCTAGGAACAAACTTTCAACGTAATAATCATAAATTACAAGAAAAAACAACAACTCTTAAAACTAAGCAACAATAACCAAGTGATTCATACAAAATCAACAACAACTCGGACCTATTTAGACATCACAACAAAACAGAGGCTCTTAAAACTATATAACAAAAACCAAGCGAATTACACAGAATCAACAGTGTTTTATGCATTTTTAGACATAAAAACAAAACAACGGCTCTTATAACTATGCAGCACAATAACAATAAAATTTGTACAGAATCAACAACAACTAGGCCTAATTTAACAATCAAATTACAAATGATATAAAAATATAAGTACTAACCAATGATAAGAAAATAACTAATGTATATAAATATTGGTTACGATGATTAATGAGGGGGAAAACTAAAAGGTGAGAGATGTTACATATTACAGAAATAGCAACACAATAACAAAATAGCAAATTTAAATACTATTATACTAAAAGGTATTCACAAGAGAAGTTTACAAGAATCATGAATAGCATAAAGTAAGACTAATTTATAGAGAACAGGTACTTAATTAGGTATAATATACGAAAAGTGAAAGGAAATATAGCGGACTCGAAGAAGAAGTGCCAGCTCAATTATGTATCATTTTGAATTTATTATTATCTATTAATATCACAATAGTGTTTTCTTTGGTATTACTTTACTTATTTCATTGTGTATGCTATATAGGCTATTTATTATGCCTACTAGACGTATTTATTGCACTTTTAACACATTTTTTATTACCTACTGTCTTCCAGTGAAGTTTCTGTATTTTTCACTATTATATTATTTTCTGTTGTCATATTCTATCGACGTTTGTTATTTTGTCTTGATGTTGTATGAGGCTAGCCTACTTTTATTTATTGCAATCCATCTAGGCTGGTAGTTTTATTTTTTAAGCCCTATGTATTTTTATACTAATTTCTTGTAGGATATGTTATTTGTAGTCATATAGCTATCTCGTTGTTTTTATTTTATTTTTTAAATTTATTTTTACTTTATTGAAAAGATGGTGATTCCGTAAATAAAGAAAAGTGTTCATCCCAACATTTTATATGGTTAACTTATGTGGTCCATATGCAAAGTTGAGCTCATCAATAGCCTATTTTATTGAATGACTTTTGCAGAAATATTTAAATGTGTTTCAGCTAGTCAATTTGGGAGTGTCTTCCCTTTCTGGAGAAGGTCAAAAGTTCTCTCTCAGCTAGGTGAGAGTTCTTTCTATCCTCCCCCCCCCCCCCACACACACACACACACCAACACAGACTCTTGTCGATCTTCCGAGTTCTTCTATCACAAATTCCCTCCTAAAATAATAAAACTGATGTAATTGACTTATATATTTTCACTAAACTAACCTCGTAGGGAATTGACTATGATGAGGCTTAATAATTATGGTGTAATATAAAAAATAATATGGTTTAATAATTCTCACACCATATTATTACACAGGTGTGAGAATATGGAATTATTAGAAATATCAGTAGGGGGAAGTTGCCATGATCAGTCATGTAATAGGCCTAGTGAAGTTGAAAATCAAACTATGAATCACATTTTAATGATCGCACATTATGGTATTTTTTCAGATGAGACTAGATGGTATTTAATAAGTTCGGACAGCAAGTGTTAGGGAAGTGGCTGCACATTTTTTACTTGTGCAATTCTTGGCTTTATTGTATATTTCAATGTCAATACACAGACTATTCTGTCAAACAAGTTCATGAGTGATTGAACATCAACTGTGACAAATAAATAAATGTAAAAATCACCAACTTAACTATAGGCAACACCAACTAAACTATAGGCAACAGTAAATACAGTAGATATAGAACTAACTGTAACGATATAACCTAAAATACAAACAACAATATTATTTGAATAGGACGGACTGTGAGGATTAGGACGGACTGTGACGAATAGGATGGACTGAGAGGGATATGACGGACTGTGACGAATAGAACGGACTGTGAGGAATAGGATGGACTGTGATGAATAATAGGCCTATGGACTGTGAGGGATATGAAGAAATGTGACGAATAGGACGGCCTGTGACGAATAGAACGGACTGTGAGGAATAGGATGGACTGTGAGGATTAGGGCGGACTGAGAGGATTAGGACGGACTGTGAGGATTAGGACGGACTGTGAGGATTAGGACGGACTGTGACGAATAGGATGGACTGAGAGGGATATGACGGACTGTGACGAATAGAACGGACTGCGAGGAATAGGATGGACTGTGATGAATAAGATGGACTGTGAGGGATATGAAGAAATGTGACGAATAGGACGGACTGTGACGAATAGAACGGACTGTGAGGAATAGGATGGACTGTGAGGAATAGGATGGACTGTGATGAATAAGATGGACTGTGAGGGATATGAAGAAATGTGACGAATAGGACGGACTGTGACGAATAGAACGGACTGTGAGGAATAGGATGGACTGTGATGAATAAGATGGACTGTGAGGGATATGAAGAAATGTGACGAATAGGACGGACTGTGACGAATAGAACGGACTGTGAGGAATAGGATGGACTGTGAGGAATAGGATGGACTGTGATGAATAAGATGGACTGTGAGGGATGTGAAGAAATGTGACGAATAGGACGGACTGTGACGAATAAGATGGACTGTGACGTATAGGATGGACTGTGAGGAATAGGACGGACTGTGACGAATAAGATGGACTGTGACGTATAGGACGGACTGTGAGGAATAGGGTGGACTGTGACGAATAGGATGGACTGAGAGGAATATGACGGACTGTGACGAATAGAACGGACTGTGAGGAATAGGATGGACTGTGATGAATAAGATGGACTGTGAGGGATATGATGAAATGTGACGAATAGGACGGACTGTGACGAATAGAACGGACTGTGAGGAATAGGATGGACTGTGATGAATAAGATGGACTGTGAGGGATATGAAGAAATGTGACGAATAGGACGGAATGTGACGAATAAGATGGACTGTGACGTATAGGATGGACTGTGAGGAATAGAACGGACTGTGAGGAATAGGATGGACTGTGATGAATAAGATGGACTGTGAGGGATATGAAGAAATGTGACGAATAGGACGGACTGTGACGAATAAGATGGACTGTGACGTATAGGATGGACTGTGAGGAATAGGACGGACTGTGAGGAATAGGAAGGACTGTGAAGAATAGGACGGACTGTGAGGAATATGATGGACATTGACGAATAGGATGGACTGTCAACTCTTCCTGTGATCAGAAAAAGTTACTAAACTGAATGGGTTCCATGAAATACAAGCAGTAGACGTAACAGCTGAGAGAATGCGGGTGTAATATCATACCGGCAGATATGAATGAACGGACAGGAGGGGTGGGGGTGAATGAATTGCATAGTAAGAGAAGAGTATAAGGATGCTTGTAAAGTATGACGGTTCAAAGCACGGGTGAGAAGAGAGGGCAAATAAAATTACAAATAACATGATAAATAGTCATAGAAAAGGAGGTAAAAATAAATGGTTCCGTAGAATTGGCACAAACTTTTCCCCATATTAAACTTAAAAAGTCAAATCTTTGAAAGTTACCAGTTTGATTCCCAAATATGTTTTTTTTTTTGCCATAACTAACAAACTGGTCAAGTTTTCAATAAGGTTTTTAGTAAAATATTTTAAATTGTAATTTACATCTTTCCTGAAAATGTAATCAAAATCGTTATAGCCGTTTTTGAGAAAACCCCATTTTTGTAAGTTTTTTGCACATCAAAATAAAAAAATTAAAATCTAAAAATAAAACACTCTCTGGAGATATTGGCAAAATACACCTACATACCAAATTTTATAAAAATTGATCCAACCGTTTAGTTTCAAGTGAACTACATATAGGCCTACACACAGACAGACAAACATACGCACAGACACCAACATTTTTTCCAAAAAACACTTTTTTGGGTTCAGGGGATCCTAAAATGGATACTTAGACCAACTTGTAAAATAAATTTTTGGACAATCACAATACTTTTTCTATGCTAACGCATATGGGAGAAAAAAATTAGGCCTACACAACGCTTGTTTGGGTCCTTCATTGATTTGACCACTATTAAGAGATATATAATATCTTACAGAAGTCTCTAACAGTCGCACTAAATAGAAAATGGACATTAAATAAAACTAGATGACACTCCTGCACGCTTAGCATGCCAACCCCTTCACTCGCCTATGAATAATATCGTTACAGTTAGGTCTATATCTACTGTATTTACTGTTGCCTATAGTTTAGTTAGTGATTTTACATTTATTTATTTCTTACAGTTGATGTTCAATCAGTCACCAACATGTTTGACAGAATAGTCTGTGTATTGACATTGAAATATACAATAAAGCCAAGAATTGCACATGAACATTATTAGTTTAAAAATAATGACCTTCCTTTGAAAATTAAGTAAAAAATGTGCAGCCACTTCCCTAACACTTGCTGTCCGAACTTATTAAATACCATCTAATCTCATTTGAAAAATTACCATAAAGTGCGATCATTAAAATATGATTCATAGTTTGATTTTCAACTTCACTATTACATGGCTGATCATTTCTAATATTTCTAATAATTCCATATTCTCACACCTGTGTAATAATACTACTTTAGTTCATAAAGAGGAGCTCTGTTGGTCTAGTTAACTACTTATTTAATTCTGGTCTAGATGACAAAAATAACTTATTAGATTCATAATATAAACATAACCCGAAAACCTGGACTTCAAACTATCGACCCATTTCGTTCTTCTTTCTCTTTTAAGAATATTGTGATTTTCAGACAAACAAATTCCTATTAATTTACTGTCAGTTTGTTTACAATAGTCACTAGATACCCTGTGTTAGCGAACTGGCATTCCATAATGTCAACTCCTGCTAACCAGTCAAGTATTCCCATTCATGCAGCTAGACCGACAGGAACCAGTTCAGAAGATACAAACCTGACCTGCCTCAAAACACACGGGGCACAGATATCGATCGTGCACACCCACCGCTACCTACCGGGGAAAACAGTAAACACCTCAACCTAGCATACTAAATATAGTACAGAATTTTTACATTTTAGATTTATAGTTAAACCTAAAATGTAAATATAGCTTGTTAAATAGTGTCATTAATTTTAATACATACTTTTTTATGTTCTCCCATATGCGTTAGCATAGAGAAAGTATTGTGATCGTCCAAAAATGTTTTTACAAGTTGGTCTTAAAATCCATTTTAGGGTCCCCTTAACCCAAAACAGGGATTTTTTCAACAAAATGTTTGTGTCTGGCTGTATGTGTGTCTGTCTGTGTGTGTATGTGCAGTTCGCTGGAGACCAAAAGGATGGATCAACTTTTATGAAATTTGGTATGTATGTGTGTATGTATGTAGTATGTATGTGTGTGGAGCCATTATCTCCAGATCTTTTTTTCACTTTTTTGAAATTTTAGTTTTTTAAAATTTCATTTTGGTCAAAAAAAAAAAAACAAAATTATGGAATTTTTTCAACAACTACTCAAACGATTTTGATTAAATTTTCACGAAAGATGTGAATTACAATTTAAAATATTTTAGTAAAAACCTTATGTCTCTAATTTACTAGTTTTTTATCTATGGCAAAAAAACATATTTGGGAATCAAACTGGTAATTTTCAAAGTTTAGATTTTTTGTGTTTAATATGGGAGAAAGTTTGTGCCAATTCTTTGGTACCTTTTATTGAACTAAAAATAAGTACTTAAGTCAAATAAGTAATAATTACATTGATAACAACACGTGTTTTATCAGGCGATTCTAATGGCAAGAGAATAGGTAGATTTAAATTAACTAGTCGGCCCATTTTACTCAAAATCGAGCAATTAAATATCTCTTAATTTCAATTAAGAGGGTATCTCTGAACATATTTTGAAACTTGATAAGTATGAACTAAGTAATTAATTAGTAATCCTATGCAATGAAACTTTATCAATGAAAAAGATAACATTGAATTCAGTACCTATTTTAATTGTAGCAATGATATTTTCAATAATTGTTTGTTTACAGAAGTTCTTCATTGTTTTTGTAGACTTTTTAATTTTTCTTTAAATATCCTCGTTCATTGGTTTCTGTAATATAAAATCGTAACCCGTCAAAGGAGCGAGCTCTACTTGCTGCTACGTGTACTTTCAAAGTTCGATAACTCGTTCTCAATCTCAACAATATTTAATAAGAAATTAAAGAAAAGACATTTTTATGAGTACTAAAGATAATATATTCACATTTATTAACTTATTATATTTATTTGTAACAGTTTAACTTAAAAAAAATCTTAAACAAAATTAAAATGAAATATTACACAGATATAAATTCGTTGTATAGCACTAGTGTACAAGAGTAAATCGTTATACAACGAAACCATTCCATCGTTTAGAAAAATTATATATCTATGGAATTTTTAACTTATTAAATTGTAAAGTTGATTGCCCAACCTTGTGTGTTTTACACACTCTGACAATAGGAGTACATTTTTGGTTTGATTATTCGAACGTCATTTGCCCACCATTTATCAACAATATGTGCAGTTCCAACAATGTAGATGGTGGTTGCGATTGTGGACTAACACTGCCTACAACAAAAGCCCTCCCTATCGAATGTTTTACAATGATTTATGGATTAAACTTACAAATACTTCAGCCTAATGCAAACTGTTACCAGCCGAAACATAAAAAAATAAAAATACTCTACTGATTGAATTATAAATTATTTTTATAATAGGCCTACTAAGAGCTTGATAATAGCAGTTAAAAATTAGGAATTTCAAGTGGACACTTATATAGGCAGATTTGAGAATAAATTGAAACACAAAATTCTCTTTTAGGTTAAAGAAACGTACAATGATTTTCGATATTTTTGTTCAGCCATTTGGAAATAGCTTAGGATAGGAAAATTAATGGGTTTTCTTTGTCAATTTTTAATTTTTAAAACGTAAACTATTTCCAAACAACTGAATAAAAAATATCGAAAATCATTGCATGATTACGTGCTGTCAGCCTTACTAAGTATAAGGCATTTGAAAGTTGTGGGAATTATGGCTCCTGGGGTTTTTTATTTTTGTACTAAAATCACAAACATACATACATACCGTTAAAGAAACTAGATAGACCATATTGTTATATGCTATTTTTTTGCTTATTGGTATGTCCAAAACTAAAGTCCAATTTTTGGCTATAGAGTTTTCAAACACCCTGTATATGTGCGTACTTATTTCTCATCGCATCTATAAATTACTTGATATATATAGTATATATTGGTATGGTGACGCCAACGTTTACCAGCCTTATTAAATATGTAAAATTTGAAATCTTTGGCATTTATGGTTCCTGAGTTATTTTTATTTGTTTTTTTATAAAAATCACAATCATACGGACAGACGGTTAACAAAGTGAGATAGATCATACTGTTATATGACATTTTTTGTTTGTTTTCATGTCCAGTACTAAATCCCCAAGTTTGGCTAAAGAGTTTCCAAATATCTTGTAGTGAATGCTATGAGTATGCAAGTCAAAATATTGTGGGACTTTTATAAATATTATACGACATATTGTAAATAGTAATTGTCTGCTGTTACAAATATTACCATTGACTTCATAAACAAATAGTTTTCCCATCCAATATTAAATGTTGAGTCTCAAAATATCAGCTGTTTTTGTGGTCCATTGTGGAGCGCTTGGCAGCTTAAACCAGCTGTGGTTGCAGGCCTCACTAATTAACAAAATTACAGGCATAAATATCCCTATTAGATGGAATATCTATTGTGCGTTTATATAATCAAGAGTATTACATACACAGCAGTAAATAACTTTATGTTCTTTGCTGTTACTCCACTCCGCTTATACATTATTACCTCCAACATGTAAACATTTAGATCAGTTTAAATTAAAACTAACAATTCTAAGTCAAAAACTAAGATTAAACACCAATTATAAATAATTGGTTTTTTATCAGTGAAACAGGATAAATCTAAAGTACGATTTCCAACCATTTAATTATATATCTGCGAGGAAAAGACATGCAAGCCTACCTGATTTTCTAGTTTTAAAATAATTTACTGATTTAATTGTTATTTTTAAACATGCAAATAGGAATATGTTCGAGTATAAAAGTTCGATGAGTTGAACAGCTTAGGTAAAGGCACCTTTAGTTCAAATATCAACAATAAATGTCATTATTTCTACTCACTGTATTTATATTTCGTATTACATTCATCATCATCATCATCATCGGTTTAGTAGCTCCAGTCTCCCAGGTGTGCTGACAATCTTCTTCCATCTTCTTCTGTCCATGTATATTCTGTCATCCTCAATTTTTTGCAACTGCTGTCCTTTGAGTATCATGTCTTCCTTTACAACGTCCATCCATTTCTTTCGTGGTCTCCCAACTCTTCTCTTGCATCAACATCTTTTCCAACCACGTTTTTCCACTCTTCCTTCCTCCATTCTTCTGACATGTCCAAACCATCCTAACCTTGCCATTCTGCTCTTTTATCCAACTGTCCTATTACACCCAAACTGGTCTTTTATGTCTGTATTTCTGATTCTATCTCGTCTGGTCTTCTGCAAAGGTATCCTTAAAAATTTAATTTCAGATGTCTGGATTCTGCTAGGGTCTCTTTTATTTCGAGTGCAAGTTTCTAGGCTGTAAGTTAAAATAGGTACAAATAGTATGTGTGGAACATTGTTGATTTGGCTATTCTTGGTACTTTACTATCCCATAACAATCTTCTGACTTGGTGAGAAAATGTGGCTGCTTTATTTAGTCTGTTGGTGATTTCAAGTGTATCTGTACCATTACTAGTTATAGTGCTTCCAAGATAGTTGAAGTGATCTACATATTTGAGGGTGTGACTTCCTAGTTTTAAAGTTACTGGATTTAAGTTATTTCCAACTACTGTTTTTTCTTTGCTGACTGTAAGTTTGAACTATTTAAACTTGCTGTTCCATAAATTGAGTTTTTCCTAAACATCCTGCTCTGTGTAACCCAAATCACCATCCGCAAACACTGCGGCACTAAACTCTGATATCATTTATATTTTTATTTGTTTCATTATTTCGTCCATAACTAAAATGAATAGAAATGAGGAAAGTGCACTCCCCTGTTGTACTCCTTTTTTAGTTTCTATTAAATACAACATTTTAATGTGAACTGAAAACTGAACTGTTTTATTCCCAAAAACATTCCTTATTGTTTTAAACAAAATCAATTTTAGAAACATACATATGAATAAATTTAAATAACAGCTGATCATTGTTTTTAAATCGATCTTACACACATTACAGTTTCAAACCCGGATGAGATGTTAATTCCAATCTGGACACAGCTCTGGCATTCTTCATACAACATTTTTACTTTCTGTATAAGGCTTTCTCTAACTTTTTTCTGTTTTAGGCACTCCAATATTTTACTTCGAGGTACACTGTCATAGGCCTTTTCAATATTCAGAAATGCCAAATTTAGGGTTTTGTCTTTTTCAATATGTTTTTTAAAAAGACTCCGTAGTACATTACAATAGACTAAACGAGATTCAACCCTAAATTTAAATATATTGAAAAAACGCCAAAATAAAAGTTCAAATTATTTTAGTTGTGTAAGTGGTTTGTTACTAAACTTTTGAACATATTCACCACATAACTCACAGATTAATATGATTATGTCCTTATATTTAGTATTTTTAATCAGGCTATAGAATCATAACGCACATATGATTTTAAAATTTACTCAACATTTACTTATATGTAAAACTAATCCATTAATTCACCCACTCCTGTGTCCCAGTGACCACAGTCCCCCCTCCCCCTCAGGGTGGAAAGGGAGGGGTGAGTCCGTACAAACTGAGAGCCCGCCTTGCTCTGACATATTAAATTATAATCACAGGCAAGCTGTGGCCCAGCACTTAAGTGTGGCTGAGGCCAATATTTGGAGACCCTATCACAACAACCTGATTCATAGGCTAATGGCAATAGGTCTTTGGTGGTTACACACTCGTGTGACGTCGGAGATCACTAGTTGACCTTAACCCAATATACAGAACAGAGCAAAATGAAGTACCTACATACTGTAAAGGTCTTTTGAAGACCGTAGCAATGTAAGAAAGTATTCATCGTGCCTCTCTGTGATGTACTGTGTTACATCATAGTTGTTTGAAACATCAAATTTAACAATAGTTAGTATAGAGGTAAATCTCTACAACGTTACTTACACAACATAACGGTGGAAAATAGTTAGTATAGAGGTTCTAGTATCACCTCTATACTATCCGTGGGCTCAACTTACACATAGATCTTGACGAAGCCACCTTTACCACATAACGTTGTGCAATCTCAACAAATGGCTAGTATAGAGGCTGAAGTATCACCTCAATGTCACTGTACTTGTATGGGTGGGTGGGTGGGTCAATGTCACTGTACGTGTATGGGTGGGTGGGTGGGTCAATGCCAATGTACGTGTATGGGTGGGTGGGTTGGTCAATGCCAATGTACGAGTATGGCTGGACAGGTGGGTCAATGCCAATGTTTGTCAATTCACCGTAAACTGTGAACCTACCAGCTACACTCCATCCGTGGTCTCAACTTACACATAGATCTTGACGAAACCACCTTTACCACATAACGTTGTGCAATTTCAAGAAATGGCTAGTATAGAGGCTGAAGTATCACCTCTATACCATCCGTGGTCTTAACTCACACATAGATCTTGACGAAGCCACCTTTACCTCATAACGTTATGAGAGCGAAGCAGGTCCCATACTTCAAAAAAACCATATCACTAAAATGTTTTAAAAATCACATGATAATAGGAATATTTATGGAAGGACAACATATGGTACCGAGCATTGAGAAACACAGATCATATACAGAGGGATATATGTAAGCATATTTGTAATAGCTGAATTAACTGATGGTTCGATATGTTTCCCATTATCAGTGTAATAATAAAGGAGGAAACACCTGAGTTACTTTGCTAGTAAGACGACAGATCTTTGTTACTGTGCGCAAAGATTATTACTGAGATATAGCAAATTAAAGAGAGGTGGAAGAACTTTCTTAACAATTAAAGATCATAGTTTGAACAGATTCGAAATTCTGAATATTGGAAATATTGATCGACTGTATAAGAAGGTTCCCACATAGAAATAATATCCTATTTTCCACTAGCAGATATGTGTTACACATTATAAACAACCAATATAAGATTGGGCCTCACAAACGATAAATGATTTTGCAATATGACGAGGGAAATACAGAAATTTACCTTTCCCAGTCTTATGCGCTAAAGGAAATAAGGTAAAACTGTTATTGATGTCTCAATAAAATCACTGTTGTAAGTAATAAGAACATATATACCTTTATTATTGTTTTTACTTTGCATCTCAGTTATAAACGTTGCCATCACGCATAAAACGTTTGTGCAGATGGCTTGCTAGTTCTTACAGTAGGAACGCCGTGCGGTCACTTCATAGGCAACTTGAGTACTGTACCCATTTTGCATTCATCACTGGCAGGCGCTGTCAACCCCCTAAATACAACTTGTTATACAGTAATAAAAAACGCCTTAAAATATCACCAATTATATCTTTTTAAGATAGTTATTAGTAATAATATTAGATCTTACGTTCATTGTAATGATAAGCCACATTAACTGGTCAATCTATAACTATCAGTACTTCGATAATGAAATATAAAATATTATTAATGTTCAACAACAACATAAGATAGTAAACATGTCACAGAGAACATCAGAACTAACAGTACTACTGAAGAAAACATGTTACAGAGAACATCAGAACTAACAGTACTACTGAAGTAAACATGTTACAGAGAACATCAGAACTAACAGTACTACTGAAGTAAACATGTTACAGAGAACATCAGAACTAACAGTACTACTGAAGTAAACATGTTACAGAGAACATCAGAACTAACAGTACTACTGAAGTAAACATGTTACAGAGAACATCAGAACTAACAGTACTACTGAAGTAAACATGTTACAGAGAACATCAGAACTAACAGTACTACTGAAGTAAACATGTTACAGAGAACATCAGAACTATCAGTACTACTGAAGTAAACATGTTACAGAGAACATCAGAACTAACAGAACTACTGAAGTAAACATGTTACAGAGAACATCAGAACTAACAGTACTACTGAAGTAAACATGTTACAGAGAACATTAGAACTAACAGTACTACTGAAGTAAACATGTTACAGAGAACATCAGAACTATCAGTACTACTGAAGTAAACATGTTACAGAGAACATCAGAGCTAACAGTACTACTGAAGTAAACATGTTACAGAGAACATCAGAACTAACAGTACTACTGAAGTAAACATGTTACAGAGAACATCAGAACTAATAGTACTACTGAAGTAAACATGTCACAGAGAACATCAGAACTAACAGTACTACTGAAGAAAACATGTCACAGAGAACATCAGAACTAACAGTACTACTGAAGTAAACATGTTACAGAGAACATCAGAACTAACAGTACTACTGAAGTAAACATGTTACAGAGAACATCAGAACTAACAGTTCTACTGAAGTAAACATGTTACAGAGAACATCAGAACTAACAGTACTACTGAAGTAAACATGTTACAGAGAACATCAGAACTAACAGTACTACTGAAGTAAACATGTTACAGAGAACATCAGAACTAACAGTACTACTGAAGTAAACATGTTACAGAGAACATCAGAACTAACAGTACTACTGAAGTAAACATGTTACAGAGAACATCAGAACTAACAGTACTACTGAAGAAACATGTTACAGAGAACATCAGAACTAACAGTACTACTGAAGTAAACATGTTACAGAGAACATCAGAACTAACAGTACTACTGAAGTAAACATGTTACAGAGAACATCAGAACTAACAGTACTACTGAAGTAAACATGTTACAGAGAACATCAGAACTAACAGTACTACTGAAGTAAACATGTTACAGAGAACATCAGAACTAACAGTACTACTGAAGTAAACATGTTACAGAGAACATCAGAACTAACAGTACTACTGAAGTAAACATGTTACAGAGAACATCAGAACTAACAGTACTACTGAAGTAAACATGTTACAGAGAACATCAGAACTAACAGTACTACTGAAGTAAACATGTTACAGAGAACATCAGAACTAACAGTACTACTGAAGTAAACATGTTACAGAGAACATCAGAACTAACAGTACTACTGAAGTAAACATGTTACAGAGAACATCAGAACTAACAGTACTACTGAAGTAAACATGTTACAGAGAACATCAGAACTAACAGTACTACTGAAGTAAACATGTTACAGAGAACATCAGAACTAACAGTACTACTGAAGTAAACATGTTACAGAGAACATCAGAACTAACAGTACTACTGAAGTAAACATGTTACAGAGAACATCAGAACTAACAGTACTACTGAAGTAAACATGTTACAGAGAACATCAGAACTATCAGTACTACTGAAGTAAACATGTTACAGAGAACATCAGAACTAACAGTACTACTGAAGTAAACATGTTACAGAGAACATCAGAACTAACAGTACTACTGAAGTAAACATGTTACAGAGAACATCAGAACTAACAGTACTACTGAAGTAAACATGTTACAGAGAACATCAGAACTAACAGTACTACTGAAGTAAACATGTTACAGAGAACATCAGAACTAACAGTACTACTGAAGTAAACATGTTACAGAGAACATCAGAACTAACAGTTCTACTGAAGTAAACATGTTACAGAGAACATCAGAACTAACAGTACTACTGAAGTAAACATGTTACAGAGAACATCAGAACTAACAGTACTACTGAAGTAAACATGTTACAGAGAACATCAGAACTAACAGTACTACTGAAGTAAACATGTTACAGAGAACATCAGAACTAACAGTACTACTGAAGAAAACATAGCCTGTATTATTTCTTTAACTTAACTCTTTTATTAAAAATACTCTTTTGATACATTAAAACAACCCACAAAGCAAATATACACTGTGGAAGAAAGATCCCGAAACAGCTTAATAATTGCTGAACGATTACAGATAAAGCAATGAAACTTGGTACACAATTACTGAATCTATTATTACAGATAAAGCAATGAAACTTGGTACACAATTACTGAATCTATTATTACAGATAAAGCAATGAAATAAATTCTTAATAAATTCTTTGGCCAGTCTTTTGAATCTTTTAGAAGATTGGCGCTTATTTATGTATCTGCCCTCGCTACTACCTAATGTGTTACTGCTACCTTGTTTCACCAATTTTCTTATTATAATTATCTTATTATTGTTGAATTATACCTTGCTTGTTACTTAGATATATTATATGTTATGCTTTGCCTCTTTTCAGATCTTACTTTGTTTGATTGTCTACCACTTACATATACTCACATATATTTATATGAATGTTATTACTTTGTTTACCTAATTATGTTTATATTACGTTGTTATTATTGTAATTTAATTTATCATAGATATTATATTTTGTTGATCATATGTGTTCTTGTTATTATCTTCTTTGTTATAATTTGTAATATATCTCTTTTAACTTTAAGTGGACATTTACTGGCATATATGAGGTTAAGTTTACCATTAAGCCATCCTTGAATATATTCATTTGTATAATGGTGTTAACCGTTTATAATAATAATAATAATAATAATGAAACTTGGTACACAATTACTGAATCTATCATTACAGATAAAGCAATGAAACTTGGTACACAATTACTGCATTCATTATTCTACTTATTAAAGTAACCGCAATTTTTCTGTCATATCAGGGGGATGGCCCGCAATGAGCCAGAAAAAAATCTTAAAGAGAGCATAGGTCGGGTAATATATCAAATTTAAAGTCTTTAGTAGTAGAATATAAACCCAAAAATCCGAATTCTAAAGGTTCACTTTTAAACAAATGACGTTTGTTTAAAGTTTTACAAAGTTACAATGAAGGTTCTTTTCAAGAGGGTTTAATATTATTTTCTGAGCTTAAGTTTAGAATGTTAAACTTTTTAAATTTCTACTGGACTTAAAAAATAGTTTTTTAGTGAGTTCACTTCCAATGGATGATGGTCCACAAGGGGTTCGACATAAATAATAAATATAGCAATAAATATAGGTCAATAAATAATAAATATAGGTCAAGATATATATATATATATATATATATATATATATATATATATATATAATTTTAAAGGGGTTGTCTAGCACAGATGAAATATGCAAACAACACTTAAAAAGGTTTATACAGTACAAAATGGCAGATGTTCAAAGATTTTAATGGAAAAAGTTATGTTTACTTAGGAAATATATTTATAGTAAATGTTCGATTACTAACCCTTGTTCATGACTAACTTCATAATGTACATTTGTGCGACATGCAAAATGCGTACAGCAGTATTTTCTCTTTGATTTACTAGTGCATTTGAATTGTGGCCACTAATTTAATATCTTACTACAACCAAGAAAATCTTTGAACATCTGCCATTTTGTACTGGATCAACCTGTTTAAGTGATGTTTGTGGTATTCATATGTGCTAGCCACCCCTTTTAAATTTATGTACATCTTTACCTGTGGTAGGCCTATTTTAAATATTTTTGTCGAACTCCTTGTGGACCATCATTCATTGGAAGTGAAGAGTCAATAAATACCTTAAAAACTATTTCTTAAGTCCAGTAGGCATTTACAAAGTTTAACTTTACCAACTTGAGCTAGGAAAAGAATATTAAACCGTCTAGAACAAGACCTTCATTGTTACTTTTTAAAACCTTAAACCAGCGTCATTTTTTAAAGAGCGAACCTTTTGAGTTTGGATTTGTGGGTTTATGTTCCACTACTAGGCCTAAAGACCTTTAATTTGATGAACTACTCGACCTATGCTCTCATGTAAGATTTTCTTCTGACTCCTTGCCGGCCATCCCCTTGATATGACAGAAAAATTGAGGTTACTTCAAGAAGTACAATAATAGGTGCAGTAATAATTATTATACACAATTATTGTGTACCAAGTGTCATTGCTTCATCTGTCATCGTAGAGAAATTATTAGGTTGTTCCTGAACCTTTCTTCCACACTATATTTGAGTCCGGATACTTGAGTGGAGAATGGAAGATTTAGGGGAAGGGACGTAAGGAAGGTGTCGGTAAAAAGACTGAAGCGTGCGACTGACCCATAAATTCAGACTTCCGGTGTTGGTTTCGAACATTTATATCACCCCCCCCCCCACTCCTTTCCTGTGACCACCCCATCTAGGGTTTCTCTCAAACAGAATTTATGAGAGGTAAACATTTTCTGTACATGCTTAGTTTCTTTATTTCTAGAAGAAATTAGATTCCCAAAGTCAATACCTTATGATGTTCGATCATTGTCGAAAAATATTTTCAAGAAGATAAATTAGGATGATATTAATTAAGTGATGAGGCAATTCAGCATCCCACATTAAAATCAGATTACGTTCTCATTATACTGCCATGTATATAAAATTCAATCAAACCCATTATAAACCTCATATACATAACTTAATGAATCTCCCAATTTGACTATTAACATACCAAACCATCAAATTGAATTACAAGATTGCCACTTTATCCAATGACTACATAAATCTCTCCGAGGATACTGTTTACTAGACATATACAGTTTAAATTTAATTAAATAGTTGTATGTGCAGGATGGACAGTGTCTACCACTGATGAATACAATATGTATACATAACTCAAACTGCCTACCTTCTTGAACTCATGGCATGCCTAGCTTTCAGAACTACAAAGTGTCTGTATGTAAGTTGTATCACTGGTTTTATACTTCAATAGTTGTATGTGCAAGCTGGACAGTTTCTACCACTGATGAATACAATATGTATACATAACTCAAACTGCCTACCTTCTTGAACTCATGGCGTGCCTAGCTTTCAGAACTACAAAGTGTCTGTATGTAAGTTGTATCACTGGTTTTATACTTCAATAGTTGTATGTGCAAGCTGGACAGTGTCTACCACTGATTAATACAATATGTATACATAAGTCAAACTGCCTACCTTCTTGTACTCATGGCGTGCCTAGCTTTCAGAACTACAAAGTGTCTGTATGTAAGTTGTATCACTGGTTTTATACTTCAATAGTTGTATGTGCAAGCTGGACAGTGTCTACCACTGATTAATACAATATGTATACATAAGTCAAACTGCCTACCTTCTTGTACTCATGGCGTGCCTAGCTTTCAGAACTAACTACAAAGTGTCTGTATGTAAGTTGTATCACTGGTTTTATACTTCAATAGTTGTATGTGCAAGCTGGACAGTGTCTACCACTGATGAATGCAATATGTATACATAACTCAAACTGCCTACCTTCTTGAACTCATGGCGTGCCTAGCTTTCAGAACTACAAAGTGTCTGTATGTAAGTTGTATCACTGGTTTTATACTTCAATAGTTATATGTGCAAGCTGGACAGTGTCTACCACTGATGAATGCAATATGTATACATAACTCAAACTGCCTACCTTCTTGTACTCATGGCATGCCTAGCTTTCAGAACTACAAAGTGTCTGTATGTAAGTTGTATCACTGGTTTTATACTTCAATAGTTGTATGTGCAGGCTGGACAGTTGTCTACCACTGATGAATGCAATATGTATACATAACTCAAACTGCCTACCTTCTTGAAATCATGGCGTGCCTAGCTTTCAGAACTACAAAGTGTCTGTATGTAAGTTGTATCACTGGTTTTATACTTCAATACTTGTATGTGCAGGCTGGACAGTGTCTACCACTGATGAATGCAATATGTATACAGAACTCAAACTGCCTACCTTCTTGAACTCATGGCGTGCCTAGCTTTCAGAACTACAAATGGTCTGTACGTAAGTTGTATCACTGGTTTTATACTTCAATAGTTATATGTGCAAGCTGGACAGTGTCTACCACTGATGAATGCAATATGTATACATAACTCAAACTGCCTACCTTCTTGAACCCATGGCGTGCCTAGCTTTCAGAACTACAAAGTGTCTGTATGTAAGTTGTATCACTGGTTTTATACTTCAATAGTTGTATGTGCAGGCTGGACAGTTTCTACCACTGATGAATACAATATGTATACATAACTCAAACTGCCTACCTTCTTGTACTCATGGCGTGCCTAGCTTTCAGAACTACAAAGTGTCTGTATGTAAGTTGTATCACTGGTTTTATACTTCAATAGTTGTATGTGCAGGCTGGACAGTGTCTACCACTGATGAATGCAATATGTATACAGAACTCAAACTGCCTACCTTCTTGTACTCATGGCGTGCCTAGCTTTCAGAACTACAAAGTGTCTGTATGTAAGTTGTATCACTGGTTTTATACTTCAATAGTTGTATGTGCAGGCTGGACAGTGTCTACCACTGATGAATGCAATATGTATACATAACTCAAACTGCCTACCTTCTTGAACTCATGGCGTGCCTAGCTTTCAGAACTACAAAGTGTCTGTATGTAAGTTGTATCACTGGTTTTATACTTCAATAGTTGTATGTGCAGGCTGGACAGTGTCTACCACTGATTAATACAATATGTATACAGAACTTAATCCTGCCTACCTTCTTGTACTCATGGCGTGCCTAGCTTTCAGAACTACAAAGTGTCTGTATGTAAGTTGTATCACTGGTTTTATACTTCAATAGTTGTATGTGCAGGCTGGACAGTGTCTACCACTGATGAATGCAATATGTATACATAACTCAAACTGCCTACCTTCTTGTACTCATGGCGTGCCTAGCTTTCAGAACTACAAAGTGTCTGTATGTAAGTTGTATCACTGGTTTTATACTTCAATAGTTGTATGTGCAGGGTGGACAGTGTCTACCACTGATGAATGCAATATGTATACATAACTCAAACTGCCTACCTTCTTGTACTCATGGCGTGCCTAGCTTTCAGAACTACAAAGTGTCTGTATGTAAGTTGTATCACTGGTTTTATACTTCAATAGTTGTATGTGCAGGCTGGACAGTGTCTACCACTGATGAATACAATATGTATACATAACTCAAACTGCCTACCTTCTTGTACTCATGGCGTGCCTAGCTTTCAGAACTACAAAGTGTCTGTATGTAAGTTGTATCGCTGGTTTTATACTTCACTAGTTGTATGTGCAGGATGGACAGTGTCTACCACTGATGAATGCAATATGTATACAGAACTCAAACTGCCTACCTTCTTGTACTCATGGCGTGCCTAGCTTTCAGAACTACAAAGTGTCTGTATGTAAGTTGTATCACTGGTTTTATACTTCAATAGTTGTATGTGCAGGATGGACAGTGTCTACCACTGATGAATGCAATATGTATACAGAACTCAAACTGCCTACCTTCTTGTACTCATGGCGTGCCTAGCTTTCAGAACTACAAAGTGTCTGTATGTAAGTTGTATCACTGGTTTTATACTTCAATAGTTGTATGTGCAGGGTGGACCGTGTCTACCACTGATGAATGCAATATGTATACAGAACTCAAACTGCCTACCTTCTTGTACTCATGGCGTGCCTAGCTTTCAGAACTACAAAGTGTCTGTATGTAAGTTGTATCACTGGTTTTATACTTCAATAGTTGTATGTGCAGGGTGGACAGTGTCTACCACTGATGAATGCAATATGTATACAGAACTCAAACTGCCTACCTTCTTGTACTCATGGCGTGCCTAGCTTTCAGAACTACAAAGTGTCTGTATGTAAGTTGTATCACTGGTTTTATACTTCAATAGTTGTATGTGCAGGGTGGACAGTGTCTACCTCTGATGAAAGCAATATGTATACAGAACTCAAACTGCCTATCTTCTTGAACTCATGGCGTGCCTAGCTTTCAGAACTACAAAGTGTCTGTATGTAAGTTGTATCACTGGTTTTATACTTCAATACTTGTATGTGCAGGCTGGACAGTGTCTACCACTGATGAATACAATATGTATACAGAACTCAAACTGCCTACCTTCTTGAACTCATGGCGTGCCTAGCTTTCAGAACTACAAAGTGTCTGTATGTAAGTTGTATCACTGGTTTTATACTTCAATAGTTGTATGTGCAGGCTGGACAGTGTCTACCACTGATGCATGCAATATGTATACAGAACTCAAACTCATGGTGTGCGCTAGCTTTCAGAACTACAAAGTGTCTGTAATGGTAAGTTGTATCACTGGTTTTATACTTCAATAGTTGTATGTGCAGGCTTGACAGTGTCTACCACTGATGAATTAGACTGTATATTGTACTACGTGAATAGTATTTAAATTTGTTTACCGTCCTTTTTTGGTATTTATTATTTGCTGTTTCAATAGTTTGTCTTTATGTAATTATGAATAAGACCGTTCATACAAATTTGAATCATAATTATAGTAACGCTCGCCTGTTTGTTGTGTGATGAGGTGAGTGAGGTGCAGCAGGGTGTCGATCCACCCCCACAGAATTACTCATCAGTCGACACAATCAGTTACAAATACGTTTTGACTGGTCTATCTATGGCATCATTATCACTGGATTTGAATCACTCGATACCTAGTAGGTTTCGATTGTGAAGTGAACTCGATGCTTTCTATTGAAACATTTAAATGGTTTTCTAATTTAAAAGTATGTTTTTGAATAATAAACTTTATTTCTCATAAATTCATCAAATACACTCATAAAACCATATGTACACCATACAAAACATAACATATCTTCCTACATACTAATTTCACATAACATAATACGTTAAAGAATAATGATTATATACTCGCATAATTATTATACATCTAAACATGAATATAAGTTATATTGAGAAATAAAGTGTTGACCTCCCAGGATTATCTTGTTAGGAGGATTGCTTAACACTATCTTGTAATATAATAAACAGCTATCGGCAGTGTAGATGTTAAGGTATCATAATCAACAAAATAAATTAGGTACCCTAAATATAAATTCATTCCTCATGAATATATTTTTCCTGTTATAGTATTATAATATATTATAGTAAACATTCAAGAAAGTTATTGTATTAATGTTATAGTTTGGAAAAATACAAAATATAAATTGTATTGAGAGATGAAAAAATAATGAATTATGTAAAAAGAAGTTTTCAAAATAGTTTTTGTTTTGTTTGATATTTAACCAAAACATTCTCAATTCCGGGGTTGTGGCTCATCGATTATGCTTCGGACTGCGGAGTCCTGTCCAGTGATCGAACCCCCAGTAACCTGACGGTCGTTACTGTTGAATAAAAGTTCACGCGTGGCGCTGTAGCCAATGTGAAATGTCTAGTAAAGCTTTCCTTTAAAACTTCCACATAAAATGTATTAACCTTCAAGTTATCATAAATAAACAAAACAATACTCTTCATTCCTTTCGGTTGAATTAGGACAGTATTACATTGGAACAATACAAAAATATTAAGAAAGAAGGATGAAAAGTTGTACTTTATTGGGGCTATATCAAACAATTTTACAAATAAGTGTCAAAGTTTACTGTTTAAAATTCATTTAAAACAATTTATATTGGTAAAAAATGTGATCTTAGTTATTAAATTGCAAATAAATAAAATAAATATTTTAATAAAATAGATATCTGATCTTTTTTAAACCAGTTTACTTTAATTTTTTAGTAGTTGAAGTAGATTCAATCCGTCAAAGACATTTAAGCTAAGTATGGTGACAAGTGTGCATTGTTGTCTTTGAAGTCAAGCGGTCTATATTAACTGAGGCAGTTCACTGCTAGAGACATGCCATACCAGCTGCACGTGCGTTACATTTACAGCTGTTAATGGGAACCATGCCTAGGTAAAAATGTAAATAGATCAACAACAAAAATAAAACATAAAGATATTATATAAAACATAAAAACCCTGATATATAATACGTGAAGCCGGTTTTTATCAACGCAACTCCTCCCTTCTTTCTTTATCAATTTAAACGATTTAGGTGCCAAAGAATTTGCCCCTATCCATAGTTCTGCAAAAAAGTTTCCAATTTTCAATATTTATATCCTGAAGCGCACAGGAAGCCCTTAAAGCTTGTTTTTTAGGCCATAAGAGTAACAGCTGTTCAAACGTAAATAATTATGTTTACGTGATTTGGATTGTATGTTTGATTGGAGTGTAAATAATAGTGTTTATAATACTGAGAATGTTATAGATGTCCCTTAACCTTAGTAATGACATTATGTATTAAACTGTACATATATGATGAAACCCAAGTTACAATGTGGAAGCTACTATAAATAAATGTACATATTATAATTTTACTTAATACAGTTTAACCAAATAATATTTGCTGTCGAAAATCACATGCCGAGGCCGAAGGCCGAGGTGTCTCAAGCGCATTGGGGGATGGGGTTGGCACGCAAAGCGTGCAGGGGTTTCCCCTAGTATTATTTGGATTAAATAGAGTTTAAAGTTAACAATCCAGTTGGCAAAAAGAATGTAATTGTTACTTTCAATTTCTTATCAAAAACTGCCATGTTCAATTTTTATTAATTTATAATTTAACTAAAGAGACTTTAAGTAAAAATATTTACGGTAGTTTATTTGTAAGACATTTAATGAAAAAAATGGAGAAGTATCGTCGAACTTTCGATGCCTTGATAATTTAACTCTCTTAAGGTATATTATTTATTCAGATTTCTAAGAAAATTCTTCATTATTTAAAATTGGCATGGCACAAATCAACGAATATTTTACAATGTGTATTGAATAAGATGCCACAATGAAAACATACTTTCTGTACACGATAAATGTTCAAAAATGTGAGAAAATGATATATATAAACTAAATGAGACATTTTGATCATTTGTCGTTTGAAAGGTCATACTGAATATGTTGATAGATTTGTATTTTATTTATTTTTTACTGATATGTGTTCAAGGTGGGATAGCTTTGGAACTGAGTAGGACATTACTAAAGTTCTATTTTCTTTGTTTATCAGTGTTGTTCACGTTGTACTCCTACTATATGTGGATATATAGTCCCCTGCTCTGATATATAGTCTGAGCAGGGATGGGTAAAATAATGCTAAGAAGTTAGCCTCTCCCTAAAAAGTGTAAAAGCTTAAATAAGAACATATACCTACGTGAATAAGATGAGAATAGATATTTAATCATAAAACAGCGAAATAACAATAATGGTATTTATCATAAATAACAAAGATAACATGTGTTAAACATACAACATAGTTAAAACGGGCCGACGTGGTTAAGAACATAGGTATGTTGTAGAAGGTAATGACGAGTGGTGGTGGGGGGGGGGAGTAAATGGACTGTCGATGCAGCTCTAATGTGCAGCTAGAATCACCTTGAATTCACCCTTTTGACGATAAATGCAATAACCATTTGCATTGTGATCATGGAATATTTCGCCCTCTGCGGTAATCGGTTTTAAAGTCCGAACCGATGGTAGTGTAGCCAATCGAGAGTCAATCATCAACCACTGTTTTAGCAATGTGTTTATGTTGTGGACATCAATAAACAATGACCATTCAAAGGTAATTGCTGACAGAGGCTGTCTATTCCGGTCAACACGGATTCCGATTAAAGCTGTTTACTATTTAATGTGGGAAATCATTACACCCTGCATAGTGTAATTACTTGACCATCTATTACTAATACTATCAACTTTATACAATATAATAATAAAAAAAATGAATAGCAGCCAAGCAATAATTAATTTTAAGATATCATGTAAAACCTATTAATAGCCCAATTTAGAAAGTGTACTCGATATATAATCAGTTAATGCGTAAGATAAATAACACAACTTATGGTCATATACAACACTAAGAAAATGGTATGTAAGGTTGGTATATACTTAGTTGAACCACCAAATATGGCATGTAAGATTGGTATATACTTAGTTGAACCACCAAATATGGCAAGTAAGATTAGTATATACTTAGTTGAACCACCAAATACGGCATGTAAGATTGGTGTATACTTAGTTGAACCACCAAATATGGCAAGTAAGATTAGTATATACTTGTTGAACCACCAAATACGGCATGTAATATTGGTATATACTTAGTTGAACCACCAAATATGGCAAGTAAGATTATTATATACTTAGTTGAACCACCAAATATGGCATGTAAGGTTGGTATATACTTAGTTGAACCACCAAATATGGCATGTAAGGTTGGTATATACTTAGTTGAACCACCAAATATGGCAAGTAAGATTATTATATACTTAGTTGAACCACCAAATATGGCATGTAAGGTTGGTATATACTTAGTTGAACCACCAAATATGGCATGTAAGATTGGTATATACTTAGTTGAACCACCAAATATGGCAAGTAAGATTAGTATATACTTAGTTGAACCACCAAATACGGCATGTAAGATTGGTGTATACTTAGTTGAACCACCAAATATGGCAAGTAAGATTAGTATATACTTGTTGAACCACCAAATACGGCATGTAAGATTGGTATATACTTAGTTGAACCACCAAATATGGCATGTAAGATTGGTATATACTTAGTTAAACCACACAATATGGCATGTAAGGTGGGTATATACTTAGTTGAACCACCAAATATGGCATGTAAGATTGGTTTATACTTAGTTGAACCACCAAATATGGCAAGTAAGATTAGTATATACTTAGTTGAACCACCAAATATGGCATGTAAGATTGGTATATACTTAGTTGAACCACCAAATATGGCATGTAAGATTGGTATATACTTAGTTGAACCACCAAATATGGCATGTAAGATTAGTATATACTTAGTTGAACCACCAAATATGGCATGTAAGATTGGTATATACTTAGTTGAATCACCAAATATGGCATGTAAGATTGGTATATACTTAGTTGAACAACCAAATATGGCATGTAAGATTGGTATATACTTAGTTGAACCACCAAATACGGCATGTAAGATTGGTGTATACTTAGTTGAACCACCAAATATGGCAAGTAAGATTAGTATATACTTAGTTGAACCACCAAATACGGCATGTAAGATTGGTGTATACTTAGTTGAACCACCAAATATGGCATGTAAGATTAGTATATACTTAGTTGAACCACCAAATATGGCATGTAAGATTAGTATATACTTAGTTGAACCACCAAATATGGCAAGTAAGATTAGTATATACTTAGTTGAACCACCAAATATGGCATGTAAGATTGGTGTATACTTAGTTGAACCACCAAATATGGCAAGTAAGATTAGTATATACTTGTTGAACCACCAAATACGGCATGTAAGATTGGTATATACTTAGTTGAACCACCAAATACGGCATGTAAGATTAGTATATACTTGTTGAACCACCAAATATGGCAAGTAAGATTAGTATATACTTGTTGAACCACCAAATACGGCATGTAAGATTGGTATATACTTAGTTGAACCACCAAATACGGCATGTAAGATTAGTATATACTTAGTTGAACCACCAAATACGGCATGTAAGATTGGTATATACTTAGTTGAACCACCAAATACGGCATGTAAGATTGGTATATACTTAGTTGAACCACCAAATACGGCATGTAAGGTTGGTATATACTTATTTAAACCACCAAATATGGCATGTAAGGTTGGTTTATACTTAGTTGATCCATCAAATATGGCATGTAAGATTGTTATATACTTAGTTGAACCACCAAATATGGCATGTAAGGTTGGTATATACTTAGTTGAACCACCAAATATGGCATGTAAGATTGGTATATACTTAGTTGAACCACCAAATATGGCAAGTAAGATTAGTATATACTTGTTGAACCACCAAATACGGCATGTAATATTGGTATATACTTAGTTAAACCACCAAATATGGCAAGTAAGATTAGTATATACTTAGTTGAACCACCAAATATGGCATGTAAGGTTGGTATATACTTAGTTGAACCACCAAATATGGCATGTAAGGTGGGTATATACTTAGTTGAACCACCAAATATGGCAAGTAAGATTATTATATACTTAGTTGAACCACCAAATATGGCATGTAAGGTTGGTATATACTTAGTTGAACCACCAAATATGGCATGTAAGATTGGTATATACTTAGTTGAACCACCAAATATGGCAAGTAAGATTAGTATATACTTAGTTGAACCACCAAATACGGCATGTAAGATTGGTGTATACTTAGTTGAACCACCAAATATGGCAAGTAAGATTAGTATATACTTGTTGAACCACCAAATACGGCATGTAAGATTGGTATATACTTAGTTGAACCACCAAATATGGCATGTAAGATTGGTATATACTTAGTTGAACCACCAAATATGGCATGTAAGGTTGGTATATACTTAGTTGAACCACCAAATATGGCATGTAAGATTGGTTTATACTTAGTTGAACCACCAAATATGGCAAGTAAGATTAGTATATACTTAGTTGAACCACCAAATATGGCATGTAAGGTTGGTATATACTTAGTTGAACCACCAAATATGGCATGTAAGATTGGTATATACTTAGTTGAACCACCAAATATGGCATGTAAGATTAGTATATACTTAGTTGAACCACCAAATATGGCATGTAAGATTGGTATATACTTAGTTGAACCACCAAATATGGCATGTAAGATTGGTATATACTTAGTTGAACCACCAAATATGGCATGTAAGATTGGTATATACTTAGTTGAACCACCAAATACGGCATGTAAGATTGGTGTATACTTAGTTGAACCACCAAATATGGCAAGTAAGATTAGTATATACTTAGTTGAACCACCAAATACGGCATGTAAGATTGGTGTATACTTAGTTGAACCACCAAATATGGCATGTAAGATTAGTATATACTTAGTTGAACCACCAAATACGGCATGTAAGATTAGTATATACTTAGTTGAACCACCAAATACGGCATGTAAGATTGGTATATACTTAGTTGAACCACCAAATACGGCATGTAAGATTGGTATATACTTAGTTGAACCACCAAATACGGCATGTAAGGTTGGTATATACTTATTTAAACCACCAAATATGGCATGTAAGGTTGGTTTATACTTAGTTGATCCATCAAATATGGCATGTAAGATTGTTATATACTTAGTTGAACCACTAAATATGGCATGTAAGGTTGGTATATACTTAGTTGAACCACCAAATATGGCATGTAAGGTTGGTTTATACTTAGTGTCACATACAAGATGACTGAACAACTGAATATAGCATGTAGGATGGTAAATACTTACTAGTAGTGTCGTATATAGGAAGCTAGAACCACCAAATATTGTATGTAGGCTGGTAAATTTTTATTTACTATTAATTAATGACACTTTCTAAGGAATGGTCGGCCTTAGTTAGTAATAATGACTCTATTCGCTCATCTATACTCATCACGCTCATTCACGATATCCATATTCACCCATATCTTGACGATTGGCGTCTTAATAATAAATAAATAAATATCTTAGTCTATTGGATGTTTCTTACTAACAATAAAAATACTTTTTTGTACTTTTGGAAAATAGATTATTATATACAAAATATATTTTAAATGAATATAGCTTCCTTGATTAAGTATGAGCTCGTATATTGCCATACTTCAAGACGTGTATATGTTTTTGTTCGACGTACTTTTAGCTGTGTGGCTTGCAAAATGCAGCTTTATTTATGGCATACAAAGAGCATCATTTCAATAGAGACCTGCTGTAGCTAGTTTCCAGCCTTGTAAATACAACCCTGATTGGCTTTACGTAGTCACACAATAGGTGGACAATAAAAGATAGCGATCGGTTGATGATAGTGCCAGGTTAACCCTCCAGGGACGGTGGGGTGATGGTAATACGGCGTGATTAAGCCATCGAGTACCACCATTGGTACAGGGGGTTGGGGCCACACTGAGTAAGCTCACCTAGCTTTAGAGCTCATCTAAGTAACATGCCCATGTATCAACTGGACGAATTCTTCGCCAATTAAAATCATTCTCAAATGAAAATGAAACTCAGCGATCCGATATTTAAATCACCTTGGCTGTTATGAGAGCGTGAGCGTTTAATGTTAATGTAGTGGTTTATAAAGCCAATGATCATTTTATGACTTTGTCGCCAATTGTATTTTTACCACACCAATATAATTATATTATATTGTTTGATATGTACATTATGTATGAATCAATGGTTTTGTAAATTTAATTAATATTTTTAATTTATAATCAAAATTTGGTCTTTTTGAAATTAGACAATCATTCTTTAAATATGTTTTATGGTATATGTGTATGATAATTTTCCTTGAAGGAAATGTATCTAGGTCAAATTTGACTAGATTTACTTATTTTAGATCAAGGTGAGTTAGATTACGAATAGAATGGTTAAGGTTAGATTATGTTAGAGGGTAGGGAGGGAGCGGAGGCAGGCCTCCGACAGCTTATTCTACATTTGTGAAATTTTACCTTTTATGTATTTATACTGTTTTATGTTTTCTTATTGTTAGAAAATCCTATTATAACATTGAATGGCTAAATATTTCAATCCGCTAGTTTTATTTCTATAGTCAATGATAATATATATCTATTTAAGTACATAACTTCTATTCCTAGAGAGTACCGAATCCTACAGACATCATTTAGCAATCATACACAATCTAAACCACTGCCATTAAAGAGTTCACTGTTTTGTTCTTACAAATTGGCACTTGAAGCATTAAAATTATCCATACAGCCTTCCTCAGGGTCTAATCTTCAGTAAATAAATTAACCCTCTCCTCATTAACTTCACCTCAAGAGTATCCTTGCAGTGATCATGATTCTCTAAAACAAATCAGCCGCGCAAGTAGAGTGTGAAACAGAAGAGAAGAAAGAGCCAAGTTCTCGTAGCGTAGATGAAGTGTGCGATAGTTGTACCGGAGGCCACCAGGCAGCGTCACGAGCTAGGAGTCTGATTGTGATGAGGTTAGTCATCCAGAACTGGAGGGTAATTGGAGAGAAACAGCTCTATTAGGGAGACACTCTCTAGCTAAGTTGTAACGGCATGACAACTCAAGCCTGGTTGGACCTCAGAGACTAGCATCGTTGTAATTGGAAAGAAACGGCTCTATTAGGTGATACTCTCCAGCTAAGACGGAACGGCATGACAACTTGGTTGGACCTCACAGACTAGCATCTTTGTAATTGGAAAGAAACGGTTCTATTAGGTGACACTCTCTAAGCCGGAACAGCACAACTCTAGCTTGGTTGGACCTCACAAAGTAGCATCGTTGTAATTGGAGAGAAACGGCTCTATTGGTTAGACCACACAGAGTAGCATCGTTGTAATTGGAGAGAAACGGTTCTATTAGGTGGCACTCTCTAAGCCATAACGGCACAACTCTAGCTTGGTTGGACCTCACAAAGTAGCATCGTTGTAATTGGAGGGAAACGGCTCTATTAGGTGACACTCTTTAAGCCAGAACGGCACAACTCTAGCTTGGTTGGACCTCACAAAGTAGCATCGTTGTAATTGGAGAGAAACGGCTCTATTAGGTGGCACTCTCTAAGCCAGAACGGCACGACAATACTAGCTTTTTTTTGACACGACAACACTAGAAACGTGTGACAAAATAGTCTTTTTTTGTTTTTGTCAACCAATTTTTTACGTTTTTATTGGTTTTTGTATATCCTTGTTTCAATTTTTAACATTTTGCATGTCAATTTTAAATTAGTCTTATTGACAGGTTATTGACTTGTCCTTTGAGATAACCATTTCCATTTTTTTAAATTGTTCAAATAAAAACAATATGCAATCAATAAAAATGAAAAACGTGTCTTACTCTTCTTATTATAAGTAAGAAATAGCAAAACATGTGTTGTATCGTGCGACTATTACAGAAACACTGATCCCGTCAACTTCCACCCCCTCCCATGCCGGACACCGTTTATTTAAGGAGGGCCCTACGCCAATATGCCTCAGACCAGTGCCTCTATAAAGTTGCATGGTAAAAAGTACCAGCCCGAGCTGGATTCGAACTAACCGGTCACCGAGGCACTCTGCTTTAAGGCACTCAGCCTGCGGTCAATAGGGGAAACTTGGCCCCCATATAAAACCTTATAAACGTATGATTTTATGATAATGATTTAATCCCAAAGTATATTTGTTTTAGTGTTACTAATTTAAAACCCTATTTGTAAATAAATTACTTGAATAGTAAATGTTTCCTTCCTAATGAAATACCTAATTAACTAACAATTGTCAGCACTGTACCTGACCACAGTACAACGCCTTAGACCGCTTCAACACATGCCGTATGGGTTAAACTACCATAAGCTTGTAAGTTTTTCATTTCGCATCGTCTAACTTCTTGACTGCTGTTATCACTTGTTTTACTAATTTGTTAAATTATAAAATAGTCCATAGTTGTTTAATTATTATTCATAGCAATACTAAAACAAATTTTACTACAAAAATAAGTATAATATTCTGGTCGTATTATTAATTTCGTTGAAACGTTGTCTTGTTTTTGGTAGGCTTACTAAAACTGTCCCGATCGACAAACATTGAAAGTTCTCACTATTTAACTGTTCTATTTCATTATAGCTCTCCATCAATTCTGATTTATAAAAACAGCCTTTTCAACTGAGTCTTAGAAAAACTTTATTGAATTAGTCTACAAAAACTCTAAACTGTAATGTTGCTGTGGGAGACGTGTGTTTTATATTTGACTACGATAACTTAAAAATATTTACTATGCGAAAAGAGGTAAACTAATTTATTTGATAACAATTAAATAGCAAACAAATTTTTTAACAAGACAATAAATAATTTACAAGAAAACTACACCACGTTGTTCATTACAATGTAGTGACAATGAAATCAAACTGCATCAATGCAATTCCAATAGCCACATCAAATATTGCAGATGCAATCATCTGATGCGCTGTAATCACAAAGGTGCATTGTTTGTAAAACATTCCAGCTGGTGACTGTCCCGCCACAGACAATCATACCACCTCTATCATGCAGATCACAGATATCTCAATATAGGGTCTGCCACAGTCAATCATGCGACCTCTACCATGCACTGACCACACATATATCAATACAGAGTCTGCCATAGTTAAACATGCCACCTCTATCGTTCACTAACCACACATATATCAATACGGGGTCTGCCACAGTCAATCATGCGACCTCTACCATGCACTGACCACACATATATCAATACAGAGTCTGCCATAGTTAAACATGCCACCTCTATCGTTCACTAACCACACATATATCAATACAGGGTCTGCCACAGTCAATCATGCGACCTCTACCGTGCACTGACCACACATATATCAATACAGAGTCTGCCATAGTCAATCATGCGACCTCTACCGTGCACTGACCACACATATATCAATACAGAGTCTGCCATAGTTAAACATGCCACCTCTATCGTTCACTAACCACACATATATCAATACGGGGTCTGCCACAGTCAATCATGCGACCTCTACCATGCACTGACCACACATATATCAATACAGAGTCTGCCATAGTTAAACATGCCACCTCTATCGTTCACTAACCACACATATATCAATACAGGGTCTGCCACAGTCAATCATGCGACCTCTACCGTGCACTGACCACACATATATCAATACAGAGTCTGCCATAGTTAAACATGCCACCTCTATCGTTCACTAACCACACATATATCAATACAGGGTCTGCCACAGTCAATCATGCGACCTCTACCATGCACTGACCACACATATATCAATACAGAGTCTGCCATAGTTAAACATGCCACCTCTATCGTTCACTAACCACACATATATCAATACGGGGTCTGCCACAGTCAATCATGCGACCTCTACCGTGCACTGACCACACATATATCAATACAGAGTCTGCCATAGTTAAACATGCCACCTCTATCGTTCACTAACCACACATATATCAATACGGGGTTTGCCACAGTCAATCATGCGACCTCTACCGTGCACTGACCACACATATATCAATACAGAGTCTGCCATAGTTAAACATGCCACCTCTATCGTTCACTAACCACACATATATCAATACGGGGTCTGCCACAGTCAATCATGCAACCTCTACCATGCACTGACCACAGATATATCAATACAGGGTCTGCCATAGTTAAACATGCCACCTCTATCGTTCACTAACCACACATATATCAATACAGGGTCTGCCACAGTCAATCATGCGACCTCTACCGTGCATTGACCACGGATATATCAATACAGGGTCTGCCATAATTAAACATGCCACCTCTATCGTTCAATAATTACACATATATCAATACGGGGTCTGCCACAGTCAATCATGCAACCTCTACCGTGCACTGACCACAGATATACCAATACATGGTCTGCCACAGTTAAACATGCCGCCTCTATCGTTCACTAACCACATATATATATATATATATATATATATATATATATATATATATATATATATATATATATATCAATACAGGGTCTGCCACAGTCAATCATGCGACCTCTACCGTGCACTGACCACAGATATATCAAAACAGGGTCTGCCACAGTCAATCATACCACTTCTATCGTCCACTGATCACAGATATATCAATACAGGGTCTGCCACAGTCAATCATACCACCTCTATCATGCACTCATCACAGATATCACAAAACAGGGTCTGCCACAGTCAATCAAACCACTTCTATCGTTCACTGACCACAGATATATCAATACAGGGTCTGCCACAGTCAATCATACCACTTCTATCGTCCACTGATCACAGATATATCAATACAGGGTCTGCCACAGTCAATCATACCACCTCTATCATGCACTCATCACAGATATCACAAAACAGGGTCTGCCACAGTCAATCAAACCACTTCTATCGTTCACTGACCACAGATATATCAATACAGGGTCTGTCACAGTCAATCATACCACCTCTAACATGCACTGACCACGGAAGTAGCGTTACATTACCAATATGATTAATAATAGCGTTATCAATGATTAATAATATTAACTTCTGAGGAGTCTATAGTAATCTACAATCATGTTGATTATTTACGTTGATATAGATAATTAAGAAAAAAGATAGGGAAAAAAAGAAAACCCGTTTTAAATGTTGACTAAGGTGTAAGTAGCACCAGAAAGTGATATTAGTTTTATACCTGACGAAACGATGTGTTAATTAAAAAAAAAAAAAATTGAACCATTGAAAATCTCCACCAAACTTACCAATATAAATTATTTAATTAAAATGAATTAGCTAATTGTATCTATTAAAGGTTTTATAACAGGTTTTGTATTTCATAAACGATTAATGATCAAGTTAGCCTGCAATTTTTTACTGTTTATGTTATTAAAGTTATTAAAATAATTTGTATTTTATGAATAGTCACAAACCACTAGGTTACATTAACAATTTAAAGGAATAAAATGCATAAATACAGTTATAAGCTGAATTTTTGCATGGTTATATACACTGTATAGATTGATTTTGTATTAATCCATATTTAATATTAGTATCAATAAGGAAGCGCTAATACACATTACAGTTTATCAGGAATGCGTATAAACACCTGCAGTTCGAGGGAGGGAGTGTGTTGTCGCTCCATCTTATTATTTTACGAGGGGACCGGACCCCTATAAACCGTCCCTCAGTTTTTTCGATAATTCGCTATCCATGTCTCGGCGCATAAACTTTGGCTATCAAAATATCGCGATGCTTTCCATTATTTTAGCCATAAATTCGCGGCGTGCACTTAGCCCTCAGCACTCTTGCGAGATCTTGTGTCCATAGTCCCCCCCTGCCATCAACGAGACCGCATCTCTCCCCTACATCGGAAACCCATGTTAGTCACTCAAGGGACAAGAACGTGTGAAAACAGTTATACCTACTGTCGGTGCTGAAAGTATGTATACCCGAGTTTGAAAGTTATTTGTTAAGAAAATAAGAAGCCTATGAAAATCCAACCTCGCCGTTATTTTTCTTGTTTAATTGTACTTTATGACATATGCATTTTTAATTTTATAATAAGTTTCAATAATTTTTATCCTAGTTTGTAAAACAGAAGTACCGGTATTTTAACTATGTATAGCCTATCGGGTGGACCGATTGAGACACATCCCCCCTACCAAACTGTAAGTCGTGCCATACGGGGGGGGGGGGGGGATGGCTGAAAACCAGACATGCGCTGGGATCACGGGCGGCAGTCGGAGGGTTAAATCATAATTCAGCAGCTGAGTGCAAAAAACTATTTATTACAAAAGAATTCAGCAAATTTGGCAGAAGGCCACAATATCATATATAACACTCAAGAAAAGAACAAAATAAACAATGAACTATAAATTATACAAAAAATTGGCGAAAGCTACAAATGCTATAAATGGCATTACAGACGTGCCTATCTGCAGAATTACTAGAAAGACAAAATTTAAGAGAATTACAAAGAGAATACTTTGAAAAATGTTGGAAATTGGAACAAAACCAATCAACCGGCAATTTAGCCCCATCCCATGATTCCACCAAGGCCAGGGAGTCAGCCGGAATCCCTGGGAAGCTCGGAATTGAAGAATAGTAAAAACGTTATTAAATAATCCTCTTTTGATGAAATGTTTAAAAATTAAGCAATTAAAAAGACAGTATAGCACGTTACCGTTTTATTAAAAACTTACTTAACAATACAACTAACGAATAAATAACACAAACAAAATTTAACCACTAGGCCTAAATAGAAAATAAAAATTCTCATAATTTAAACAGTAGAAATGTCAAATTTTTAAGACGTACATAAATATTTAGAAGTAACAGATATAAATTATCCAAAAGATTTAACAGTAGGGACATAAAAAAACTAAAATACTAAAATGTAAAAGAATATAACAATAAAATAAAATAATTAAAGATTGATAACAATAAATTTTTCAAACATGTACAAACTATTTAAGCCTTTAAAACTTTAGCTGTTAGAACATTATGTGTTCAATAATTAACATTGTTAAGTTTTTTTTTTTTTTTTTTTTTTTTTTGTAGGACGAGGCCTAGTGGGGATTTTATTTCTTGTATATCACAAAATCTTGATCACACACTCCCAGCTCAGCCACCGGGAACAAAATGGAAAGGACTGACTCGAGGACAAAAGAAGCGCTCCCTAAGTTGTAAAGAGGCCAGCGGAGGCGCACATTAGCCTCTATAACATGGTCCCCAGGCCAGGCCAGCACAGTATAAATGGCAATAGAGTGGCCGGGTGGCAGGCTGAGCGAACAAGTCCTACTCGAGGACCCTGGCCTTAACAGTACCACAGTATAAGCACAGAAATAATCACAGCAAAAAAGAAACAATAATAACACAAAAGCGCAATCTAATAAAATATACAAATAAATAATAATGGAGTAAAAGAGTAATTTTAACCAACTTTGTTGACTTTATAAGTTGCGGTTTTTCGTAATTTTTTATTAAAATCCCAAAATTATCAGCAGTAAACAAATTAGAACATTTTAGGAACAAACTTACAATAACCTACATAATTACAGAATATAACGAAACTAAATAAGGTAGACCAGGTTATTGTCAAAGAACAGAAATATAGTAAAAATGTGCCTCAAATTGAAAAATGCTCAATAAAAATTAAATATACACTAGACAAACTCTGAAACAAAATATTAGAACTAACATTGAACATAAATATAATACAGAAATTAATGATAAAAAAATAACATTGAACACATGGGCTCGAACCTAGGTTGACCATCATCTAGACAAAGGACACAAACAATCTAACAACATACTGAAAATAACAAATAAACCTGATTATTATTTAAACAAAAATATTTTCACCAAAAATCGTGATTAGGTATTCAAGAATAGAACAAAATAACCAACTTACGTTGATTGCCTTTCTAGCCGTTCATAACCATGTTAACAGGTAGATGGAAACTCACAACCTAAACCCAGGCGAACCGTCGAACCGAAAGCCGGAATAGGCAGCCTCGTAAACCAAAACGAAGAGTAACCAAAAAGTACCGGTCAAAAGACCCGGTACACGATGATTCTAAGTATCGAACGAGGGAACTCAACCAACCGATTATGATATCATAACCAGTGTTAATCCAAAATATACTAAACTAACTAGTTTTCACTGTGCATCGATTTTACATTTTTACTACTAAAAACTGCGAAAATGAATCGCATTTATATTTTAACACGTGGTTGACAGACATTTCTTCTAGAATTTTTATAAATTTCAGAATTTTAACTAAAAAGGTCTTATACATTTCTTTAAACAATATTTCTCTTGGCTTCTAGAGGTCGTAAAATTAATGACTTGGTTACGTTGTAATCCTTATGAAATGTAAGTTATGACACATTACTACACAAAGTGCGTAAGTAAATGCAATGATTTTAAATCAATTCAAATTGATCCACATAAAGCAATTTTAGATGGATTTAAACCAATTTAAAATCACTGCATTTACTTACGAATATAAAAGTATTGTATCGTAACGGTACATTTCATAAGGATTACAGTGTGACCAAGTCAGTAGTATTATGACCTCTTGAAACCAAAAACATAGTTTCAGGAAATCAATAATAACTTTCTTATTGAAATGGTAAAATTGTGAAGTTTATAAAACTTATAGAAAACATTTATATCAATTACGTATAAAAATATAAATACGATACATTTTCTGGTTTTTGAGCAATAAAAGTTTATGCATAGTGAAAACTAGTTGAATTCTCGGAACTTTTTTCCAACTAGGATAACAATTATTAAAACTTATAGAAAAATTAAAAATGCATGTGTAATAAAGTACAATTAAACGACGAAAACGACGGTGAGATTGGACTTGTTATAGGCCTCTTAGTTCATTGGTAAACGACGGTGTGATTGGACTTGTTATAGGCCTCTTAGTTCATTGGTAAACGACGGTGTGATTGGACTTGTTATAGGCCTATTAGTTCATTGGTAAACGACGGTGTGATTGGACTTGTTATAGGCCTATTAGTTCATTGGTAAACGACGGTGTGATTGGACTTGTTATAGGCCTATTAGTTCATTGGTAAACGACGGTGTGATTGGACTTGTTATAGGCCTCTTAGTTCATTGGTAAACGACGGTGTGATTGGACTTGTTATAGGCCTATTAGTTCATTGGTAAACGACGGTGTGATTGGACTTGTTATAGGCCTCTTAGTTCATTGGTAAACGACGGTGTGATTGGACTTGTTATAGGCCTCTTAGTTCATTGGTAAACGACGGTGTGATTGGACTTGTTATAGGCCTATTAGTTCATTGGTAAACAACCTTCTAACCCGGGTGGGTACAGTAGAGTTTTAAGAACGCTTCGATCTATTACTGTCGATAAAGCAGCACTCTGTGTTGTGTGATGTATGTGGACTGTTTACTGTGTGAGGAGAACTACAGTGTAATGAATTCCCTTGATTACAACCCAACTACAAGGGTTTTTGTCAAGTTAATGGTCCCCACTGAAGCCAAACACGGTCACGTGACTCCAATAACTAAACTAAGCCATTATCTCATTACAAAAATACAACTCAATACAAGAAAAATAATGAAATATAACACAGCACAAGTAAAAGTATCAAGGATAAATTTCGCAATGCTATCAATCTAGGGAATCAAGCCCATACTTGAAAATAATTCAAACATACACATATGAACTTCTGTTGTTCAGCATCAAGTGAATTATTTTAATATCGATAATTGACTGCGTATATAAGCATAGAGTTTTCATATAACTACAAGATATATAGGAGAATAGATATTGGACGAAAATTTGTTGTATATCTTGGATCATAATTTTTTATAATTAGAAATTATTTTTAAAATTTATTCGGGAAAATGCACGTGATCAAAGAGTTTATTATATGTAGTAGTAATTTTTCTGAATATTCATTTTCTGCTTTTATTATTATCAAGGACCTCAATAATAGCCTCGCGTGGTCCAGGTAGCGCAGGCTCAAATTCTGGCCTTGATCGTTCATTTTTCTCAGTGAATGTACGACAAAATCGCGTGTTATACCTGGCTAAAGGTGGTCATAAATAATTATCGTTGTGGATGTGACAAAATAGCGCATCCCCACACCCGGACGCGCGCTTTTGTCGTACCTCAAAATACCTGATCTATCCAGTTCTACCTGTTACCTACCTGCTATTAAAGCTCAGATGAACGATCTGGTGAAGTTGTGATATACGTGCATACGTGCCACTTATTTTGTGGTGATGTTCAATAGAATGAAATAAAACCTATACGTACATTGTTAATCTGGATGTTTTGCCCTTCAATAATAATAAATGTTACATTACAACATCCGAACTGTATTTAATTCGTCCAACAATCTAAGAAGCCATTTAACTAAATTAAAAACAAAAAATAAACAACAAGAAACCAAAAATGTAATATATAAAATTGATTGTGATTGCAATAAAACTTATACAGGTCAAACTTCAAGACCAATTTCAAAAAGAATACATGAACACATTTACAATTATAAAAAATAAAATACAGAAAAATCGAAGTTAGTTGAACATGCTATTAATGAAAAACATGATATCAAATTTAATTCTACAAGTGTAATTTAAAAAGAACCTTTATGGACCAAGAGAAACCAAATTGAAAGTGCATGTATGGCAGTTTTGAAAGATGAATGTATTTCCCAACCGTCTCTAAATTTTAGTAATATATTTTTACCTTTAATTAAAGAAGAAATATCATCTAAAATTGAAAACTCTAAACCATATTTTAATTCATAATAATTCTTATCAAAATTAGCCACATAAATTTAATTTAACTAGTATTTAATTTTTTACATGTGATTTGTTTGTTATTTTTATTCACATATATTTTCTGTTTATACTGTATTACAACTGAAGATGCCTTAACCGGCGAAAGCGCTCTTATAAAATATAAAATTTGTGGAATTTATTAAAAAATGACTTTCTATTTACAATACTATTGTTATTTAAATTTAGCAAACAATAAGAAAAATAAAAATAAACACTGAATATACCCTAGAATTAAATGATAAAATCAAATCCAAAATATAATCAGAACATGAATTTTAATGTTTGAGAAACTCTAAATTGTAAAATACGAGAAAATATATGACACAAATTGTTTTGTGACTAATTTAGGAATGCTGAACTTAATATGATTGTACTATTTGAATCTAATTGTGGGAAAAGGGTCAGATAGTCCCAAGCACGAACTTGGCAACTTCTCTCTGCAGGTAGATAGGGGTGGTTGGCTACACAGAGCACAGAGAGTCGCTGTCCCTATACAACTAACATTACAGCAGTTGAGGCCAGTTCCGTCATATGCATTTGGGCAACTTGCTCAGTTTGGTCGTCATGCGAGTGAAAACATTTATTTATTGAGTAAATTTAATTAAAATTAAATTGATACACTTACAACTAGTCAAAATTATTAAACTTTTATAGAATGGTAGAAAATCTGATTTGGTGATGATTCTAACAATTCTTAAATAGTATTTGCCTCTGTTTAATTATATGAAACTTTGTTTTTCTTATGACGCTGTTATAACACATTAATGTTTGAAAAATGTAAATAATTTTCTTTTGCCAGAGATCATGCCTGTTTATTACTAAGCAACGATGCTAAGAACATATTGTGTTTATTAGTTAAAATTAACTATTACATTTAACATATTTAAAATTAATTTTGCATTATTCAATTGACGTGTGTATCTGTTATGATTCATAGCTAGATATGCTACATAATATTAGATTTTTTCAGCTAAGAACATTGAAATCTACGAGATTTGAGTTTTAATTTAAACCGTTAAGAATATTTCATTGTAAAAAATAATGACAAGAGGATGTCTAATTTTACAAAAATATAAAATAAAACAACAACAAAATTATAATCAGTATCATATCAGTCAGTCAGTATAGTTTGTAACTGATATTGTGATAACAGTTTTTTGTGCATTGATTAGTTAATCTAGGCCTAAGTAATGACATTATGTTTTACAAACATGCACCTTAGTATGTTTTGCTTTATTATATTTAATTATTATAGTTGTGTTACTATTTATATTTATAGTTATTTATCTAATTATAAATTAGACATAAAATATAGTGGTCAGACGGCTAGTTCAATATAAGGAACACTTGTTATTGATTATTACTAAATAAAGAATAATGAAATTAAATGATTATTCTTTATTTAATCTATCAATAATTTTATTATTAGTACAGCATATGATTATATTATTAATAGTAATTTTCTTATATGGTTATTGTATATAGAGTAGGCCTATGTGTACTCTAATTTATATAAAATAGAAAACATATAATATAAATATTGGTTTACTTTATTTGTTTGTTACTGAACGAATTACACTGTCTTCGTGTGAGTCCATCTAGTGATGCACTATCGAACCGTTGGGGTACGACATTACAGCGCGTTGAGACCATGCGCGATTTTGTAGCACTTAGGTGATTTTCTCTCTGACAGGTTGACAGATTTTTGACACGCGCTACGTTGTCGTTTTCCCTTTCTCAGTAATATTCACCTTGTTCTGTACTGGTTCTTCCCCTTACTCTGTCTGAAAAGTTCCCCGCACAGACCAATAGTCTATGAGGAATGGGCAGAGTAAGATTAACAAGGAGACTGTCCTCTCCTTAAAAAAAGTAAACTATTTTATAACATTCTTGGAACAATTATTATAAAATTGAATATTTATAGAATCATTGTATTAGTGGTCATAATGAATGAAATATTTTCAGTTGGTTAGATACAAAAGCTCAATTAAAATATATGGATTGTGTACATACAATTAGCCATCGTTTTTTAGCAACTAACCAATTTATCCTATTTATTTGTTAAACACTCTACCTAATATTTTTTTTATTACAGACTAATTTATTATTTGTATTCAACATTATTTACGTTTGTATTTATTTCATTTCTTTCTCCGTACTTTATTAGTAATGGTCTAAGGTGTCCTACGTGTGCTCATAGATTTTTTATTTTATAACCAACTAGGGAATATCCTGCACGCTTCGCGTGCCAACCTCGACGATCGGCCTTTGGCCTTGGCATGTAACTGTTGACTCCAAATAATAGTAGTTTAACTATATAACGTAAAACCACAATATTAAATTTATTTACAGTACCTCACTCACACTACTTGCGTTGTTACCTATTTATTAGTATTAGTACTTAGTGGTATTAGTAAGCCTATTTCAAACGTGTTCATTCCATTTATTTTTGTTTAGCAGCTGAAGATTAATTAAATAAATAATATAACTGATTTTAATGAATTCATGGTCATACTGGTTAAGAATGCTGGTGAGGCCGTAGGCCGATCTTCCTCACGAGGTGTAATGCCGATATCCACAAATGGATCTGTAGCAGTGCGTCTTGGTGAGGCCGCAGGCCGAACTCTCTCTCGTGAGGCTGTAGGCCCAGTTTAAATATATATTTATTTTTTATTTTTTTTTTAAGTGAATCGGTCCCCATGAAATGTCTCGAACAAGGAAGAAGATGATGTATACCTGAAATAGATTTATTTTAAATCTTAAGGGTCAAGGATGATAGGCACAAGGATGACACACGTGCGGCGAGTGACGGGGTTGGCACACGAAGCGCGTAAGGAAGTCCCATACAAACATTAAAACATTTGAAGGGAAGGTAATAAGAAACCAGCTTGGTATAGCCTCCTTAAATATATCATATGTAGACCTTTGCACAATAACTGCACTGTCCAATATCGATTAATATTGTCAAACTGAATCCATTGCCTAGTTATAAATTCTTTTCGCCGGCAGGCATAATATTCTAACTTGTTTATTGTAAAATCTGTTGTAACAAAAACATTACTAGAAGTTAATTTATGGAGCAATGCATTCATTCTGTTTAACTACTGGGTGAGGCAGATGGGTGTGCCATAAACTTCATGTGTGCAACAATGGACCACAAGTATTGTTGTGGATATGAGTTTGTGGCGAGAGATGAGTATTGTATACAGAGAGAAGGTATAATCAACAAAGAACTTCTCTATTTTTTTTTTTTACTTTTTGAATTAGGTACATCTTATACAAGTATTTACAAATCATTTACAATTTAAAATTATGTTTAAAGTAACCATCGCCAGTAAATAGGATATTTATGTCCCACAATGATGAATGCAATATTTTATGATTAGCATCGTGAATGTAAGCTATTTTCTGATTACAAACATTTATTCGCCATTTGAAATTTATAGTTTTTCTTAAACTATATATTTAATGTTAATAATTGAGAAAAACATATAAAAGTGTACTAATTGAAGTTGCAATGTAGGTACTAATATCATTATGACGTTACTAAAGGCCTGTACGTAGAATCATCGGTTTTTTTTAAATTTCTTTAAAAGTACTCCTAAGTTAAGTAAAGAGCTTATTTTTTTGAAGAGGTTAATTTTTTTGTGGGAACCTAAGCATCGGCAACTTAAGCATGTTATTCAATAGATAACCTAACCTCTCCTAATTTAACCTGCATGCAATTACACTTGTCCCTAAACTAACGAATATTTCCATAGAAAATAGTTGGGGTGAAGGGGGTTTGTAGCCCTGGTCTAAAAAAGACCTTGGTCATGTACCTTGTCTAAAGGTGTACACGAGTCTAAAAGTAATCTTTGAAGTTCATCTGCAGATCTTGTGTACTTCAAAACTAAACAGAATTCTTGAATATGTACTTGAAATAAAAGTTGACAAGGTGGGAACGTATATATAAATTTACCTTAAGCAAAAGTAGAACGTCAGAACTGAGTTAGGAAACAAAAATTCTTCAACTGATTAACTTAGCCGAGGAAAGAACGTTGTACCAAACACAAACTACCCTGTCAGTGAGGTAGTCATGTTTGGCCATGCTTGACGCTAAGTGGTCACTATCTAGAAGGCTCTGTTTTCATTGGTCGGGGTTTACCAGCCACCACGTGTACACAGCGTGCGCCGTTCTAACAGATAACAACTTTCAAGGGATCCGAAGTGACGAAGCAATAACACTTCAACACCTATTTGGTTGTTGTCCTTCACACGCTGTAGATAATACTAGTGGACACCCCTGCATCATTCGCGTGCCAGCCCCATCCCTCGACTTGCTCGGTGTAAAGTCGGCATCGGTCTATGATTTTTGACTTCAAATATAAACTGTTTCAAGTAAAACCATAATATGTAAGTTAATTTAATAGTAGCTCACTTACTGCACAAGCACCACCCACCCACCCGCCCATACACGTAACAGTGATACTGACCCAACCGCCCTTCCATTCACGTAATGTCGTAAGCCTACAATAATATTGGCAATAACTATTTTAATATAAACCCCTAATATACTTACTCAGCTTATTTCATAAGTTTTTACTTCATTTGTTTCATTTTTTTTTTCATCATTAAAAGCCTAGTGTTCGTCTTTCAACGCCAGCGGGTATTTTTATTGATTATTTCAACGTTGTTATGGGGCAACGGTTATCAAGCCAAATTTAGTTGGACCTGTCGGGCTTTGAACCCGTTCATTGAAGTCAGGAGTTCTAACCGTTAGGCTAGCAAGAAACCTATATATCCCTGCATATATTTGATATATTGTGCCTTCAGTCGGATCGGATTAAAACCTTTCCTGGGAACATAAGTCATGACTTTTCAAAGTTTATTGACGACCAGATGAATGATGTATTAATGCATAAGAGACAGGCAGACATGTATTTTTTATGTATATAGATCAAACAGAACTTCCACCGAATACAATCATACATACTTCTTCTAACACTTAGTAGGATCTCTTCAAAATTATAAACGACTTTTTTTTATTTTTGAACAGTTAGTACTTTTCAATTAGGGTTAGGCCTTCTTGTGCCCTTCAGGGTGAACATATTGAAAAACAAATACCTTCATGAACAACTATAATTAAGGGGAAATGTTTTGTAGGGTAGGAAACATTTACGAGGACGAGTGGAGAGTAGAGGAAATATGTATAATCATTGCTTGTTTTGAGTTATCATTACTAAATATATCATCTTCATTTTTCAATATCATTCAAATAGTTGACTCTTAACATCAAATAACTCACATTCCTTAAGGGGGCGTGTGTCAGTGGCCTTATCTTGTGTCTAACGGTATTCTTTGAACGGAGGCATTTTACTTATTAATTGAATTACGAATTGGTGTGATTCACTCTTTTCACAAATTTATAGATATTTTACTAGCTATTAATAAAGGAATACAAATCTAGTAATAGAAAACTTCACTCACACTGTACATAAAGCTAGGTCGGTAGCGTAGTTGGTTCAATCCCAGCTTCATGAGCTAAAGGTTCTCAGTTCGATCCCAATCAGAGTCATAATACATTTTGAGAAGGATCAGCTGATAACCACCGGCTGTTCATTTTTCATTGGGCTATTAATTTATTTATTTATTTATTTATTTTTACAATGCTTCATTACAGCTTTACAGCCAATTACAATAAAGCATTAATAACTAATAATATCTAATAATAATAATAACATGCAGATATTTTATAATTTTCGCAACAACAAATTTAACCATTACCACTGCATAAATTTAGTTGAATGTCCACATATTTAGAGTATTCAAATTAACATATTCAAATTAATGACACTTTCTAAGGAATAGCCGGCCTTAGTTTGTAACAATGACTAAATTCGCTCATCTACACTCATCACACTCATTCGAAATCCATATTCGCCCATATCTTGACGATCGGCGATCGTCATATTTTTTTATTTATGAATAAATAAAAAAATATGACAACCATAGGGCACAACAGCATAGAATAAAGAATAATATTTTGTTTTGTCATTACAACCAAGTCATTCAAATAAGTAGTAAAAAATAAAATAAAACATATGATCCATAATCATATTGTATAAGGAAGACTTAACAGAACTGAAGTGGAAGTGTTTGATACCTTATTAAATTTTATTTCTACACATTTTTTGTTATTTTAGGTATGAATACTCCCAAAGTTCGACATCTAAAGCTGGTTGATGCCCTCCCTCCCACATCAATAAGCTCTAGTTGTCCAGTATTCAGGAATATTCATATCTAAACCCCAAAATGAGAACGACTACCCTTACGTTATGTGAAGCATATTAAACACATTTTAAGTTTTCACGAGAAATAAAAAAATATTTGCGAATTGAACTTGGTCAAACGTTATTCAGACTTTAGTAAGTGGGCGGGCGGTTGGGTCAATACCACTGTACGTGTATAGGTGGGCGGGTGGGTCAATACCACTGTACGTGTATAGGTGGGCGGGTGGATCAATACCACTGTACGTGTATAGGCGGGTGGGTGGATCAATACCACTCACTGTACGTGTATGGGTGGGCGAGTGGGTTAATACCAGTGTACGTGTATGGGTGGGCGGGTGGGTCAATACCACTGTACGTGTATGGGTGGGCGGGTGGGTCAATACCACTGTACGTGAATGGGTGGGTGGGTGGGTCAATACCACTGTACGTGTATGGGTGGGCGGGTGGATCAATACCACTGTACATGTGGGGGTAGGCGGGTGGATCAATACCACTGTACGTGTATGGGTGGGCGAGTGGGTCAATACCACTGTACGTGTATGGGTGGGCGGGTGGGTCAATACCACTGTACGTGTATAGGTGGGCGGGTGGATCAATACCACTGTACGTGTATAGGCGGGTGGGTGGATCAATACCACTCACTGTACGTGTATGGGTGGGCGAGTGGGTTAATACCAGTGTACGTGTATGGGTGGGCGGGTGGGTCAATACCACTGTACGTGTATGGGTGGGCGGGTGGGTCAATACCACTGTACGTGAATGGGTGGGTGGGTGGGTCAATACCACTGTACGTGTATGGGTGGGTGGTGGATCAATACCACTGTACGTGTATGGGTGGGTGGGTGGGTCAATACCACTGAACGTGAATGGGTGGGTCAATACCACTGTACGTGAATGGGTGGGTGGGTGGGTCAATACCACTGTACGTGTATGGGTGGGCGGGTGGATCAATACCACTGTACGTGTATGGGTGGGCGGGTGGGTCAATACCACTGTACGTGTATGGTTGGGCGGGTGGGTCAATACCACTGTACGTGTATAGGTGGGCGGTGGATCAATACCACTGTACGTGTATAGGTGGGCAGTTGGGTCAATACCACTGTACGTGTATGGATAGGGCGGGTGGGTCAATACCACTGTACGTGTATAGGTGGGCGGGTGGATAAATACCACTGTACATGTATAGGCGGGTGGGTGGATCAATACCACTCACTGTACGTGTATGGGTGGGCGAGTGGGTCAATACCACTGTACGTGTATGGGTGGGGGGTTGGGTCAATACCACTGTACGTGTATAGGTGGGCTGGTGGATCAATACAACTGTACGTGTATGGGTGGGCAGTTGGGTCAATACCACTGTACGTGTATAGGTGGGCGGGTGGATCAATACCACTGTACGTGTATGGGTGGGTGGGTGGGTCAATACCACTGTACGTGAATGGGTGGGTGGGTGGGTCAATACCACTGTACGTGTATGGGTGGGCGGGTGGATCAATACCACTGTACGTGTATGGGTGGGCGGGTGGATCAATACCACTGTACGTGTATGGGTGGGCGGGTGGTCAATACCCCTGTACGTTTATGGGTGGGTCAATACCACTGTACATGTATGGGTGGGCGGTTGGGTCAATACCACTGTACGTGTATGGGTGGGCGGTTGGGTCAATGCCATTGTACGTGTATGGGTGGGCAGTTGGGTCAATACCACTGTACGTGTATGGGTGCTTCAATACCACTGAGTGATGTGTTGTTGAATATCTTTTAAGAATTTACCATATTTCCATATTTTAAACATATTATTACAGACAAAGGTCGTGATGTAAATAATACGTTACTAATCTTTTTAACTAGGCAGCGATTTAATACAGGGTACAGTCGTTCGATAGAATTTCAATTGGATCTTGTACTCGGTGTTGATATTGGGGGTTTTTTTTTTTAACAATAAAAAACAACTGCATTTATTGTTTTAAAGAAATTTCAAGCACGGAAACAAATAAATACAGTAAAACTAAAGGTTTTAAAAAATTTACAGACGCATATGATTATAGTTGGATATAATATTAACTCATCAGCTAAATAAATGAGTTACAATACAAACACAGTGCTGTTTCATACTGTGGTACAGTAATAGTTACAATACAAACACAGAGCTGTTTCATACTGTGGTACAGTAATAGTTACAATACAAACACAGAGCTGTTTCATACTGTGGTACAGTAATAGTTACAATACAAACACAGAGCTGTTTCATACTGTAGTACAGTAATAGTTACAATACAAACACAGAGCTGTTTCATAATGTGGTACAGTAATAGTTACAATACAAACACAGTGCTGTTTCATACTGTGGTACAGTAATAGTTACAATACAAACACAGAGCTGTTTCATACTGTGGTACAGTAATAGTTACAATACAAACACAGAGCTGTTTCATACTGTGGTACAGTAATAGTTACAATACAAACACAGAGCTGTTTCATACTGTAGTACAGTAATAGTTACAATACAAACACAGAGCTGTTCATACTGTGGTACAGTAGTAGTTACAATACAAACACAGAGCTGTTTCATACTGTGGTACAGTAATAGTTACAATACAAACACAGAGCTGTTTCATACTGTGGTACAGTAGTAGTTACAATACAAACACAGAGCTGTTTCATACTGTGGTACAGTAATAGTTACAATACAAACACAGAGCTGTTTCATACTGTGGTACAGTAATAGTTACAATACAAACGCAGAGCTGTTTCATACTGTGGTACAGTAATAGTTACAATAAACATTCATTTTTATAAAAAAGTTTTGTTAATATTTAAAATTTCATGATTTAAATCCTTTGTAGCAAGATAACTGCAGTTATAAATTAATTTTTAAGAAGGTTTAATCCTGTCAAAATAAGTTTAGGGACATGGTCAGGAACAACAATGTTTCAATAATATTTATTTGTCAAATAGTTTTCAGGAGTCACTGATGAAGTAAAAAGTAATTTGTAGACCTTATTTAATAATTCTTAGATTTTTACATTCTTACACAATAAAGGGGTTATTAGTTGTGTATGATGAAACTGTCTGAGGATCAACCAGTCTTATATACTTTGTTAAGCCGAACAATTAACGAAACACAATAAAGGGGTTATTAGTTGTGTATGATGAAACTGTCTGAGGATCAACCAGTCTTATATACTTTATTAAGCCGAACAATTAACGAAACACAATAAAGGGGTTATTAGTTGTGTATGATGAAACTGTCTGAGGATCAACCAGTCTTATATACTTTGTTAAGCCGAACAATTAACGAAACATAATATAGGGGTTATTAGTTGTGTATGATGAAACTGTCTGAGGATCAACCAGCCTTATATACTTTGTTAAGCCGAACAATTAACGAAACATTGCTTTTTGCGCAGTGTCTCTCTTTTAATTGGTTTAAAATTCATTACGGATTCTTTGTTAAAAAGGTGGATGAAATTATTTTTCTTTTGTTTCCAGAGAAAGACTGGCGAGAAAGGAAATTTAAAACTAAACCTTCTGAAATTGGTAATACTGAGACGAGGAAGCTGAAGCCGCTTTAGTACCAGGTTATTGTTTCAGAAAAGTGTCCATTAATAGCTGACCATTGTCTGAGACTCGCTGGACAAACTTCACCACAATGACGTCACTCGGCCATATTAATTGCCTTCTTTGTCCTTTTCCCATCGCCTGGAAGCCTCATAATCTATCATGGAGCGAGGTTTTTTGTGTCAATACACGTAGCAGGGCCTATGCTGATAACAAAGTCTTATAACAAACGTACAAACACAATACTGATAACAAAGTCTTATAACAAACATACAAATAAAAGTAAGTAATCATGTTTTAAAGAAATAATATAATATAGGATTTTCAAGCCCATAAAATATAAATTATTTACGATAGGAATTTGTTACTAAAATCATTTGTAGCTCTTGTCAAAGCCAGGCAGCTTCATTAGGACTAAGAAAATGGAATATCACACGTTACCATTTTCGTAATGAACATGAAGAACAATAAAAAACACACTCAAATATTGTAAAAAATGTTTATAAATACTTCTTTCATTTTTTAATGCCTCAAGTGTTTGATGTTAATAAATTAGATCGAACTTATTATTTATTTTTATGTATTAATATCTCCTTCGTTGGCCAGAGTCGTATGTCTGACTGGCTTTGTTAACAATCTTGAGTTCAACTCCCTCTGGAAGCGGGGTTCTGCACTGTCCACGAGTTAACCTTTCTTAAAGCGACGTTGAAACGTAGATATCAGTCACATGACTTTAACTGTAGGCCGAGTTTCCCCACTAGGCCGCAGCCCGAGGTCCAAGCAGGCCCAACTTTTTTCCACTAGCGTCACGAGTGACGGGGTTGGCACGCGAAGCGTGCAGGGTTGTCCCCTACTTTAAATTTTAATAAAATCTAAACATATAGGCTAACTAAGTATTCCATAGAAGCACGGGTAAACAGATAGCAAGTAATCAGAAATGAGGATATTTGTATAGTTGTTAGTTTCATTCTATGTCCGAGAGATTACTCTAAATCTGTATGTTTAGATCTAAGATAAAAATCGTACTTGACGGTTGTCATAAATATATCTAAACATGATAATTGACCTCTCATTAAATATCAGGTAGAAATTCAAAAGTTAAAGAACAAGAGAACCAGTGGCACGGCACGAAGGAGAACAAGACGCGCCATTCAACCCCCTCCCACCCCCGCACAGTCAAGGGGTGTCACAAGAGTGGGTACTTTAGATAAGGCTCTGTCAATAAAATACGAATCGATTTCAAACATTAGCCTGTATGTATGCATAAAAAGGTTGCAAGACGGTTAGCATTATGGCAAAGGATCTTTGACACACCATTGGTTCCGATATCTGCCAGTTGCAGGCCGATTAGGATTCGGTAAAAACATACGGCTGTTACCGATATTACAACGTTTTTTATGTTACTTTTTACTAAGGACCTTTTTTGGGCACTTAGACAATATTTTATTTATTTTATTTAAAATGAAATTAACAGTTCTGGAATAATATTTTAATACGCTTGTGGACTGAACTGCCAAAATACAATGTTACAAATTTAATAATACAAATATCAGCTGAAAATATAAAATAGTTTAACACCACGTTACAGATAGTGAAGTGGATAACAATGTATGTGGCAATGTTACTTACAAGTCTGGAGACACCTCAACAACTTATCGTAGGTTGATGAATAAGAACTAAACTCATGACGTATCATAATTGGTCGGTAGCGTAGTTGGTTAAATCCCTGCTCTATAAGCTAATGCTTCTCAGTTCGATCCCAATCAGTTTCGTAACAAATGTTGAAAGTTATCAGCTGATAACCACTGGTTTTTATAGTCATTGGGCTATCAAATAAAGACACCTTTTGAGGACTATTCAGCCTTAATTTGTTACAAAGACTAAATTCGCTCGTATACACTCACTCGAAATCTATATTCGTCCATATTTTGACGATCGGCGTTTTAAAAATAAAAGAAAGTTTATGAGGCTTAGGCCTACAAATTTACTTTTTTATTAATGAAGTTTATATGCAAATTAGAAGTGTCTATCTCAACTCAATCCAGAATGATGATCGAATAACGATTTGGAAAATCGATGAATGGAAAAAAAACAGTTAATATTTAAAGTTGTTTCCATTCAACTGAGTTAGTCTAGTGTAGTAAAAGGAACCTATTGGCTGTGACCTTTCCTGAGAAATTAGTTCGATGCCCTGTGCTATTCAATTTATGGACTTTTTTGTAAATTCAGACTACGCAAAAAATGTGAATTAGTTATTTCTGTAAGAAGCTGTGGATCAACAACTAAACAAATACAATCTATATATTTTTAATCCCGTAAGCGAATCACCCCTCCCCTCCCCCCCGTTAAATTTCTCGATCTAAGATGAAATAGAAAGCTTGATTATATTCATTTTCAAGAAGGACGGTGTGAAAAATATCAGAAATGTAAAAAAATACCGTGGCTCTATCCTACTGACCCTAATGAATCCAACGAATTTCCCTCACAACAGTGTTTTTATTTAATACCTATAATTAAATTCTCTATTTTTTGTGTTGATTTTTGTACCTGATAAAAAAAAGTTGTAAAACAAATAGAATACTAAATATATGTTCTGTTATGACTCACGTGTCATGGTAGTTGGCATGCAAAGCGCGCAGGGGTGGCCCCTTGTTAACAATTAATTAAATACATTGAAAATGGCAACAGAGCTTTTAATTGAATGCTATTCATTAAGGGGTTGGATGAAAACACTCAATTTGCATCGTTTATATTCTCTGCCAAACTTTTTAAACAGACCGTCATATAATTCAGGTTTGCATTTTGATCTTTCCAATATTGAGTAAGAGCAGGTAAGTAAATTGTGTCTTGCATAAAAAGTATATGAAATGTTTATGTTATATTGAAGGGTACATCATTTTTTTAAACTCAACTTAGAATTAATAATAGTATTAACGGCTCATAAACATAGTGAGCTAATTTGGTTATACGACCCATGTATGACTGCGAATATTAGGGCCTATCATATACAGAGTGTTTCGTGAGAGGTTGGCACAACTTCAGGATATGATAGTAGTTATTAAAATAAGCAAAAAAGTTCCTGTAAACATGTGGCCTATCTCACCTTGTAAGTGTTTGTCTGACTGTATGTGTTTTTTATTAAAAAAATTATATCTCAAACATGGTTTAAGCCAGTAATTTGAAACTTTGTGTATTTGCTAACCTAGTTAGAGGTAGTTTAAAATAAAAAAGGAACAAAATTATCTTTATCAGTTTCAAAATGACAACCATAAGAAATTTTAAAAATTAAATAACTTTAAAACCATTATTTGTATTGAAAATGTATTAGAATACTTTAATTTTGTAAATTTAATAACTAATTCAAAGATACCTCAATTTTTATGTCTACTATCATATCCTGAAGTTGTGTCAACCTCTCGCGAAACACCCTGTATATTGAGAATTGAGATGCCAACACATCTTGTGCGTATTTTATGGCAAATATGAATGAATATTTGAGTTTAGGATGAGTATGGATGACCTTGGAGTAGTCTTGTTACTAGCTGACTTCTACTTAGCTCAGAAAGGACTATTTATAACCAAATGGCCCAACAATTTATAATGTTTGACTTCTCTTGTGTAAATGCCTAGGACTCCCTGTGACTCTCATGCCCCTATACAAATCTTTAAGTTCTTCCATCATCATCATCATCATCCTTGACTTAACATCTCCATCCGCCACAGACTGAACGGAAGTTATAACAGTATTTAAACATAACCTAGATTCTCAGCTGTCACTAGTTTAAAACTCTCCATAAACATCACAAAAGAAATATTTCTATAAATTGGAATAAGTCCAGCAAATCTAACAGTTTAGACTTCTAAGTTTGTTTAAAAAAAATAACTTTTCTTAACCCAATCACCAATTTTGTATCTTTAGGGTTGGCTGATATAAGCAATAAGTACTTTATAGTCATAAACATTCGTTTACAATTCTGTAACAAATATAATGACTCGTCAATGGTCATTAGATAGATATATAAGACTGCTAAACCAGATGCAAATCAAGAAACTCTCTCACAGAGTAAATCGCATGTGTGACCAGCCAGTTTTTAAGTTTTCGTTTAAAACTGGGCAATGAAGATATATTTTTTAATACATAAGGTAACTTGTTAAAAAATCTTAGTCCCGAATAAAATGGACTTTTCTAGAATGCGGCAGTCCTGTGACGCACATAACAAAAGTCTTGTCCATGCCTTGTATTGTGCCCATGGAAACCCCCGTGCGTTCCAGATTCAATCTGTGTTTGAACGTAAGAATTATAATTTCTTGTACGTACAATAGTTTTCCGTCAAAATTTTTTATTTAAAAAAAATCTGTTTGCATGAATGACGTTCAGGTAAGTAAAATATGATTTTGAAGATTTTTTGAATTTTTAAAATTGAATCAAGCTGAGAGCATGAACCCCAAACTGATATTCCGTAACTTGTTTTTATTATGTAATTGACATATACATATACATAGACATATTGTACGTGTATAGGTCAATATCACCGTACTTGTATGGGTGGGTTGGTGGGTTGGTGGGTCAATACCACTGTACATGTATGGGTGGGCGGGTCGGTTAATACCATTGTACGTGTATGGGTAGGTGGGTGGCTCAATACCACTGTACGTGTATGGGTGGGTGGGTCTATACCATTGTACGTGTATGAGTGGGTGGGTGAGTTCAATATTAGTTTCCAATATATCGCCCCATACACGCACAACCCCCATTTACAACCCAGCTACTTGTGGAAAAAGTGTTTGAGAGACTGTAGGCGATAGGTTCCATGCTCGGTCCTCTTAATACCGACGCGGCGTCCGCTCAATGGTTGCCATCAACGTGGACACTACTAGACAAATCTGGGGTGTCATGTTGGCTGGCAGTCAAGGTTCATATGTTGTTTAGGGCAGAGAACAACATATGAACCTTATTTATTTATTTTTTTTTAGTTAGCTGAAAATCAGATCAACACTACGTGGTTAGGATTCCACGTTATAGTTGCCCCTGGCTATTGGGCTGTTAATAAATAGTCATTTTTGAGCTAAGTCGAATTCATATAGTAACAATGACTACACTCGTTCATATACACTCATCACTCTCATTCACCCCTCACCGATCGGCGTCTTAGAGATGAATAATGAATGAATAAGCTAAATGAAAAGAGCGAAATGCGCAGTCATTAACTATGTGATCCATAGTTTCAGCTCTACAAAGACATGACTGATCACTTGTCATTCCCCACTTAGGCTACATTTCCAGTGGTTACATCTTCCCACACCTGTGTGACCGCTACTCAAAATAATACACTTTATAAAAAAGGTTCATTTCACTAATGACAGTTATAGAGTCCGATACTAGAATATTGTTCCAACTGTCAAATTTGATGGCCAGGTTGTTTCTGGTGAGAATTCATTGGAAATTAACTGGGGAGCTAAACGAAGAGGTGGTTTTGCAGATTCAAATCACCCAGTAAATTGTGGGATATTTTGCTAGATGGGAATTTTGAGAAGATAAAATCTTTTTAAATTTCCAAGGAAGTACATCTTTGTGTCGTTGCAGTGCTGGAAGCTCATTAGTTGTAATGAGGGAAGCGCAGACAGTCCTCACTGCCCTTCTGGTTTTATGACAACCGTCATTTATACTAATATCTATTAGTTTCTATTGAAAGAAGGACCATAATAAGGCCAATACAGTGAACTGTGCCTCCAACATGACCCACACAATAGGGTGACAAACGTTGTAATAGGTGGGAGGGGTGGATTTCTAATCCCCACTCCCCCAACATCACCGCGTGGCAAAGTACTGGCCCGATAAGGTGACAATATGCGTATGAAAAATGCTTATTTACATTGGAAATCAGTCGATTCCCACGCTCGGAGCTCATCGACCCTCAGAGGAAGAACCTTCCTACCCTCACCTACGACATCAACAGTTCCTTATGACCAATACACTCCTAATTCTGTAAGAGCCGTACTAAGAAACATTCAGAACATAATGTAACAGTATCACATAACTTAATATATAATGAAATAAATACCTTATATTAAATAAAGAAATAATGTATGTACTTTAATTAGGGATGTAAGTCGGAATAGAATATCAAGATGTGTTTCCATAACAATTAAAACAAAATAAACATTATTTGTGATATTTTGTTCCTAACTGTTTTAAATCATTTACAATCTTTTGTTGCATAAATTAATAAATACGAAAAAGGGTCAGATACAATTAAATCATAATGGTAAATCTTCTTTCTAAACAGCAACGCCTTTTGTTTAAATCGCATGACAATTACTTGTAACTATATTTCACTGAAATATTGTGTACTCACATGATATTAGTAAGTAAAATGAAGAAGGCTGTAATTCATATAAACACGTCAGTAGATAACACTAAAATATCGTACTAAACTAGCAAAAGAGTGAAATTCATAGCAAGTCACTTAAATTGTAAAAACATTTATCAAGGATATTTTTATATTTTTTATATATATGTGTATGAAATATTGTGTACGATATTACAGGGTATTCCGTAAGTATTCAGCCAAACGTTTGGAGGTCATTCCTTGAGTTAAAACAAAAACAAAAATGTCATGAGTACAAATCGTCTATCTCGCAACGTTATCCATCTGTCTATGTGTATGTGAGTTTTACAAAAAGGTTAACATCTCTGAAGTTATTTGAAATTAAATTATGAAAATTGTGATTGTTGATCTTTATAGTATTCATATACCATTTAAATTTATTTTTTAAACAATATTCCTTTTTAAATTGTCGGCTGTTTAAAAAGTGTTAAAGCTACATATCGTAATAACCTTGAATGTTAATAAAAACTTGTTTGTACTAAAAAATTTGAAGAATTTATTTCTACAAATGACGGTATAAACAGTTTTAATATCGAATAACAGTTTACTGAGAAATTAAAATGTTTCTTTAATACTAACAGTATTCTTCGGCTGAGAAATCTATTTTATTTGATAAAAATGTCAATTTCTCAGTTAATTTTTACTCGATCTTAAAACTTGTTGTACAATTATTTGTAGAAATAAATTCTTCAATTTTTTAAGAGCAACAGGTTTTTTACTAAAGTGTAAGGTAATTGCGATACGTAGTTTTATTAAATGGCCGTCAATTTATAAATGAATATTGTAAAAAAATGAAATTTAAATGGTTTATGAATACTATAAAGATCAGCAATCATAATTTACATGGTTTTATTTCAAATAACTTCAGAGATGTTAACCTTTTTGTAAAACTCAGATATAGACAGACAGACATACGGATAACGGTGTGAGATAGACAATTTGTACACATGAAATGTTTTTGTTTGTTTTTACTCAAGGAATGACATCCAGAAGTTTGGCTGGATACTTACGGGACACCCTGTATATATAGGCCTACTTTCTCAGCCTTTGGGGCAGTTTATTAAAAATGCTAATGCACACTTTATATTGGCCCTTCTAAAACATATGTGTGGAAAGTCCCAAAATGGAATTCATGTTCCTAGATATAGTTAGGTTCTTGTGAAATGTAACATGTGAATAAAGTTATAAAGTTGCCTTACAAAGATACATGCCTCAGAAACAACTACACCAGCCAATGTCCAAATTCCCGACTCCCCAAAAGTGACCTACAAGACTCGAATCTTTTTTCCCCGCTATAATTCTCAGACACTAAAATTATAGAAATATTGGCCCTATTAAGCGAAGGCCTTGAATAAGTGAACCATAAATGGTATATATGGATGTCGTTTCAATGCTATTATTCTCTACAGTCAAGCTAAAATACTTGTTCCAGCATTGATGTAGGAGCTCTTCACTAGATACATTATCATTGTTAAGTAAGCGTCAACTTATATTGTATAACTAGACGAAGACCTTGTTGTATACGATAGCTATTAATTGGACACTGAAGTTGTTGATTTTATTAAAAAAAATGTAGTTCAATTTATTACTGCGAAATATCATTACGATATTTTTCAATGATTCGTGTTTCCCAAGCCAGCCATAGAGATTGGCTGCTGAAGTAAGTACCGGAGACCACGTTTATATGGACTCGATGGCTGTGAAATGACTGTCATATCTGTTCTCCGCACGCATAAATACGACACCAACATCACACACGCTCATCTTTCACTTCCAGACCGATAGAACGGTGCGGTAGCTAAACTGTCCTCAGCCATGAGGGTATGTTTAGTTTATTTTCTTCTTTTCCTCTGGACACTCTCCCCATGGGGCAAAGCCCTGTGTGTGGTAGAGGGGTTGAATACGATATTTATTTGTGTTTTGCACATACTTTAAATCCAGTATAGTAAATGTAACATATGATCATATATGTACTAGTATATATATTTGTTAGTTTAATTTGCTCTCTTTATTATGTAATATTATTTAAGGTAAATATCATGGGATGAGTAAATTATATTAGTTTTTTAGTTAGCATAATACGTGTTGTTACAAATACAGTACAAGTGAACGTCACACAACACAAATGTTTTACAATATAAGCACAAAATGCACAAATATATTACAATACATGTACAAAATGCACAAATATTATGGTGATCGTTTTCGGTGAACCACTTTGATTTGATTCACATTCGATTGTAGTGCTCCGCTCTACCTGACTTGAAGGTTTCAATCTAGTGCAAGTATTTTATTAATTTAATTATTATTCAGTTGCTAAACAAAAACAAATTAAATATGCTAAGTAATATCATGGGTGTTTCCACTAATAAATAGGTGGCCACGCAAGTAATGTGAGTGAGATACTGTCTGTGAAATATTATTGATTTTCAGTCAACAGTCATTGGCCGAGGCCGAGGTGTAATGAGCTCAGCGAGCAATGGGATGACACGCGAAGCGTGCAGGGGTTACCCCTAGTTATATAAATTACACTAACAAGAGTAAAAAAATTATATTTGACTTTTTAACAAGTTTCTTTCTAAAATTACACGTAACGTATCACTAACTGATACATAATTAAAAATTGAAAAATGAAGATTAAGGATCAAACAATACATATAACTAAGCTAAGCGTAAATACAAACAAAAATTACAAATAAACTGAACAGTAAAGTGTCAAATCCATGTGAACATAATTTTTTCTAATTCTTACATGTCTATAATTGTAATCCAGTAATTTATTTCCCTGGTTAATTTATTTTTATTAACAATTTTGAAATCAATGCCGTCCTTTATTATTATGTTCAACAATTTAATTCCTATATAATGACATTGCCTTTGAATTGTAAGAGTGTTTACTTTAGGTAATAATGACTGTGTCTTCTCGCTCTGCCTGCAACAGTTCAGACTGCTTTAGACTATTAAAGTAATGGCTGCTGTCTTAGACTATTAAAGTAGTGAATCTGCTGTCTTAGACTAATCAAGTAGTGACTGTTATCTTAGACTATTAAAGTAGTGCATCTGCTGTCTTAGACTATTAAAGTAGTGCCTCTGCTGTCTTAGACCAATCAAGTAGTGACTGTTGTCTTAGACTATTAAAGTAGTGCCTCTGCTGTCTTAGACTATTAAAGTAGTGCCTCTGCTGTCTTAGACTAATCAAGTATTGACTGTTGTCTTAGACTATTAAAGTAGTGACTCTGCTGTATTTGACTATTAAAGTAGTGACTCTGCTGTCTTAGACTATTAAAGTAGTTACTCTGCTGTCTTTGACAATTAAAGTAGTGACTCTGCTGTCTTAGACTATTAAAGTAGTGAATCTGCTGTCTTAGACTAATCAAGTAGTGACTGCTGTCTTAGACTATTAAAGTAGTGACTGCTGTCTTAGATATTATAGTAGTGACTCTACTGTCTTAGACTATTAAAGTAGTGACTCTGCTGTCAGACTAATCAAGTAGTGACTCTGCTGTCTTAGACTAATCAAGTAGTGACTCTGCTGTCTTTGACTATTAAAGTAGTGACTCTGCTGTCTTAGACTATTAAAGTAGTGACTCTGCTGTATTTGACTATTAAAGTAGTGACTCTGCTGTCTTAGACTATTAAAGTAGTGACTCTGCTGTCTTAGACTATTAAAGTAGTGACTCTACTGTCTTAGACTAATAAAGCAGTGACTCTCCTGTCTTAGACTATTAAAGTAGTGACTCTGCTGTCTTAGACTAATCAAGTAGTGACTCTGCTGTCTTAGACTTTTAAAGTAGTGACTGTTGTCTTAGACTATTAAAGTAGTGAATCTGCTGTCTTAGACTAATCAAGTAGTGACTCTACTGTCTTAGACTACTAAAGTAGTGACTCTGCTGTCTCAGACTATTAAAATAGTGATTCGGCTGTCTTAGCATAATACAAATAATTTTCAAAGAATGAATAATATTATTACTGTTGCCACCCCAGGACAGTATTCCTTATTGGTTAATGCGCTGAGCTAATGAAAAATAAATCATATTTAAAGTGTCTTTATCTCAACTGTTTCTAAGAATTAAAACTTTCGGAATAAGCATTCTTATTCTTTTCACTAAAATTACACATGGTGCGTCCAAGTGAGGCTTGTTAGGACCTTAAAGAGACTAAAACATTAAGACCACATTAATGATTGCAAATGATGGGACCTTTACCCTCGAATACACTAAATGTATTTAAATAATTCTATAAATAATTTTTTATTATTTGAATTTTTCTACTCTGAGTCTGCAAGCAATTTTAAAATAACAGTTTATACTTTTTAACGTAAATGTTATTTGAATATACGAGGTTAAATGAAATTTAGAATTCTTGGCTTGTATTGAACGTTGACTGTTAGTCGGCTCAACATTTAATTTCCAAAAAAGGATACTAAACACGTGGCTGATATAACTCCGTGTTAAGTGATATTTATAGTTAATAGTATACACTTATATATAATTATATATTATTTATATTTATTTGTAACGATTGTTTCCCTTTAGAAGAACGATGGAACTTCATTTCATTAATAATTTTCATTGTTTTGCTTTACTTCCCAAATTCTTTTAATACTCTCGGATTGCTGTTTTTCAGTTCATCTGTCTACTCCCCCAGGTTTTCGTAATGTTCTTTGCTCAAATTTTACATTTGTAATCTTAATCTGGCACTCTTTGCAGTCTTCAACATATTGAAGGTTGGTTTTTTGTAGGTCCTCCAGGACTTGTTTCAGTTAGTTAAGTGGGAGGAAATGGAAACACTTTGATATTTTTTAAGTGAGACGATGCAGACACATGCACTGTTACACAAAGCTGTATACCAGTGTTACCGAGTTTTAATTACACTTTTCATTCATTTTTATCACTTAGAGTATGTCCCATTCAGGGGTCGGTTAAAATTCTTTGTAGAAGCATAGGTTGAGTTTTATATAAAATTAAAGGTATATTAAAGAGACATTAAACGTTCAAAAGGCTTCCTCTGTCTAGAGTTATGGCCATCTGAACTCCATAACTGAGAACAAGGACAGTACAGGAAATAAAGTGATTTAACCCATAATTAAATCAAATCAGTATCGGAAAACAATGTTTATGTCTAACCTTTTTAAAACAGATAATCAAAGTAAACTCCAATACCTGTTGGTGCCATAAAAACACAAATAATTTAACTATCAGTTGTTATTTGAATACTAAATAATAATACTGGTGGCGCAGAGCTGTAAGCTACTTGGGGACAAAGTGTTTGGGAGATTATAGGCAATAGGTTTCATGCTCGGTCCTGTTACTACCGACACGGCGTCCGCTCAATGGTTGCCATCGACTTGGACACTACTAGAGAAGTCTGGAGAGTCCATGTTGGATGGTGGTCAAGTTCAGATGTTGTGTAGGTGAGAGAACTGAGTGTCAGACTTGTCAGTTAGCTAAAAATCAGACCAACACTACGTGGTTCGGATTCCACGTAAAGCTGTAGGTCCCATAGTTGCCCTGGATATTGGGCTATTAATAAATCCTTTCTGAGCTAAGTCGAACTTAGATAGTAACAATGACTACACTCGTTCGTCTACACTCATCACACTCATTCGAAATCCATATTCGCCCATATCTTGACGATCGGCGTCTTAAGAATAAATAAAAAATTAATAAATAAAAAATTGAATTCAATTGGTATAAGATTGATTTGTTAGTGTTAATCAACCCAACCAATGGTCACTGCTGCTAATGATAGTGGGCGGGGTTTGTTGCCAGCAGCCAAACGTCTTCCTAGTTTCCATGACAACAGTAAATGGAATGACACAGAGGGGGAACGTATTTTTCTCTCTCACTTCCACCATACAGTCCATCTCTCTCGCACTTGTTCTTTCAGTATGTCACTTTCTAAGCGGCCTATCAAATCAAATCCTTTATTAACACATCATATTTTTTACAATTATACATTCAATTTTTACAAATTTTGTGTCATGTCAAATTATCTATAACTACTAGTAATATAATACTGTATCAATTAATTAATGTTGAATATAAATATTTTATTACACGTATGTGAGATAGTCGAATGTATTAAATAGTAATAATTTTTGAGCACTCAAAGTATATATTTAAGTAGTCTATACATTGAATAATGTTGCCAAATGAATAAAATTGTTGTATGGAAATTAAAATAATTTAAAACAATAAAAATTTGGAACTTTCCATATTAAGATAATCCTTTACACTGTAGAATGTATGCGAAAGAAGAAAGGACTGTACGTAATCTTTAAATTTTGAAATGTTGATTTCTTTTTTGATTTTTAGTGGCAATTTGTTAAAAAATGTAATCCCATATAAGCTGGGCCTTTTTCATATTTTTACGTCCTATGATTTGGAGAGCATGGTGCCTCCCCAATCCTTGTATTGTATGAATGAAAATTTCCTATTTTGGCCTCAGCGTCAATATTTTTTAATATTAAAATTAAAACCTCTAATACATAAAGGGAATTAATGGTCATTATTTTATTTATATAAACAGGCTTTTGAATGAGCGAGAGTCAGTGACGTCAAAAATTATCCTTAGGATCTTTTTCTGGCATTTAAGGACTCTTTCCAGAGAGGATGAACCTACCCAGATAGCCAATCCATAGTTATGCTCTTACAATAAGCTCGGTACACGTCAATAAGGATATTTCTACTACACGAAGCTTTTAATATTCGTATTGCAAAAGTACCTGAATTGATACGACGCGTAAGTTTTCGATGTGCGGTCTCCAGCAAACAGTATCGTCAACAGTCAAACCGAGGAACACCACAGATGTGTCGTTCTGTAGGGTTTGTTTAGGGTTCACAATTATGTCGTCACAAATATTATGTGATTTATTTTTTGTAAGGAAATTAATATATTTTGTTTTATTCATGTTTAACAACAAAATAAAGATACCTGTTCTATCTTTAGTCACTTCAGTTCTATCTTTAGTCAATGACATGACTGTGGCTTTGGCTAATAAACTTCAGGTTTGCCAAAATTATTGTATTAGATTTGTTTTTATTTTAAAATATGATGATCATATCTCTCAATACTATATTCAAAATTCCATTCTTAAATTGGCCGACCTTAGATTATTAAAAATATTGAGTATTTTGTTTTTAGTACTTAATGATGGGAATCCGAAATACCTCTCTCAAAACTTTCAGTATAACTCAAAAATTGTTGCAAAGGAGACACGCTCAGCCTCGTCAATATTACGTATTCCTCTTCATAGAACATCTTTCTACACAAATTCATTTTCAGTAACTGCCTGCAGAGAATGGAATAAACTTTCTCCATATTTAAAGAGATATGACAGTCGGACTCGGTTCACAGCATCATTGAAAGCCTTTCTTTTGGAACGGATGAGTATGTGATGGTAGCTGGGGATGGGATCTGGGATTAGGGTCGAACGAGTGTATGAGTGAGAGAATGGTAAAGTTGATAATATGTTAGTAGTTCATTTAATTTATATTATTTGCTTCTTTGTAATTTTATTATTATTATTTTTCTTTAGTTTAGTTCTGTATTTCATGTTTTAGGCTTTGTTATATTTACTACTTTAACATAAAAGGGTTAACTGTAAGAGAGGACTTATTAGTCCTAAGTTCGCCAATTGTATAAAACATTTTTGTACAATAAAGCCATTATTATTATTATTATTATTATTATTCAGTGTATGCTGGAGAAAGAGAGAGGGGGGGGCAGCTAGCGCTTCCTGTGAAATAGAACAAGTACTAATTTCATCGCACAGGAAACCCGGCTTCGTGGGACCATCAATATACCCTAACTCGAATTGTTAGAGTAGTATACATCGATGCACGGGACCCAAATGAGTGCACAGTCTTCTTGTATCTAACCAGTCTATCTGTGACATTACTATAATTTCAACTATTTTATATATTTTGTTTCAGACATGTTTTTAAAATTACAATGTATACATAGATTTAGTGACATGGAGGTAAGGTATATTACATAAGATCGTTTCTATTATATTTCTTAGTACATTTTACTGTGATAAGTAAACAAAAGCCATAAAACTGTTAACACAGACCATGTTGACATTTGGCATTTCCTTCTTTTCTTCTGTTTTATTAATTTATTATATTTTATAGTACAGTTAGATCTGTAATACCTAATTTATTCGTACTGTTTAATTGATTTAATTTTCTACTACTACAAAAATTAAATTTTTGTTTATTGTACTAATTTATTCAGTTTTTTTCAGTCCAAACTATAACAACTTTAAAAATATTGACGTAACCATTTTTAATCTCCCGATTTTTTAAATAATTACGAATATAGTAATTCCTGAATGACAACTTAACACCCAAAATCCTCGACTTGACTTAATCCTCGCCCCAAATATTACTCTAACCGAACAAAATCTGTAGGAAATGGTTTTATCAATTCCTGGCACAAAGGAGTGTGTCGATGGGATTAAACCTACAATGGTAGTTTTTCAATCTTGTCGTCGCGCTTGCGGGGAGGGGGAGTTTCGTGATTTGGCACGCGGTCGCGATAGTATTTCCATAAAACAGCTAAGAGTGCGACCCTCTCAGCTGCTGTCCCGAGTCATAAACACACAATGGCAAGGGCTGATAACATCTCCTGACTGATGCAAAATGTAGAAATGGATCATTTTCAATGCCGATGGAGATAAACCTTGACGCACTGTATGGCCGTTTACTACGAAAGCCATCTTGGTAAAACACTTTCCCGATGTAAATACTTTAAAATATTGTTACGACTTTCTTATAAAGAATGTACGAAGTTCAGTATAAAATATGGAATATAAATCCACTCCTCGGTGTGCACTTAGGGTGTCCTTATAAAATACACTTTAGGAAGGCTTTTAGAAACTGTACAGTTTACGTGCTGTGTGATTAATGGTTATAAATGATTATAAATTATGTTTTAACATTTAGACAAATATTTTAGAACAAACATCACCTTCATTTATAATAATGCGGATTAGTAAATTAATAAATTGTTGAGTTGAGATTGGCATATATAACATTATTTAACGTTAGTTTCGTTATAATACTAAATTTTTAAAAATATACCAGCTTTAGTATAAATATATACTAACTTTTAATGTGTTAGATGATTTCTTGACTACTTAATTTTAAACGAGTGAATGCAGAGGACATGATTATGTATTGTTCTGCTTAAAGTAGCTTAGGATTTTGTAGGTCTCATTAAATAGTTTAAAGTCTATTTTGTACAAATTGCATCTTCTGAACATAAAAACAGGACATTAGGCCTACTCTGAAATTATTTAGAATAGCAATAATTCTACTAAACATTTTTAGTTAAGCTTGTCCAGCCCTTTAGTTGAAATGTGATATATCAAACTGATAGGCGTTGTTTATTTTTTTAGTAGAAAAACCCATCCCTATTGATGAAAAATTAAAAATGATAGTCTAATACAATACATTAGACTATCCTTTTTTTTAATTTTTAATAGTCTAATTCATATTGCATTTTAAAATCACGTCTTTATACTCAGAATATATTGTATTTCCTGTTGAACATAATTCATCTAAATATCATAGGTTTCAACCTCTAAAAACCACCCCTGCTGAGAAAATTTAAAAAAAAGGCTGTTTGTATGTTGAATTAATGTTTGTATATTTAAAAAAATGTTGAAAAATCATGTAAAATAACAAAGAAATAACGACAAAAATAACATATTCAATAATTTATATTTTTCGATTTAAAAAAATATATAAAATGTGTATTCCGTGGAATAAAACGTTATTCCCCAGAAAATATAGTCTTGATTCTACCCACTGGTGACAAAAATCTACATTTGTAAATATTCTGGAAACTGGAAAAGTACAAATAATTTTTCAATGAAGCGAAGTCTACTTACACAAACGTAGCACTGTCTAGTGAACTCGAGGCACTTTTGTGGCGGTTTCCGTGAAGAGTGATGATTGGTGGAGAGGGGTTCTATGTCCAGAATTACCCTATCGGCTGAAACGTGGCTAAATCCTTAAATGTTATGAATAGAAGTGCGCAATCGGTCTTGCTCTGACAGCTCATCCGTCAGGCTGTCTTCCGACTGCAATTCGCTGATTAGCCCAAGTCTCACATAGACTCTTTCATCTCCTCCCAGCTGACTATCGTTGTCCTTGACAAAAGCCAAACCTAAATTCCACTTTTGATTTTCGAAAATGTCTTTAGGTGATAATATAGAACCTACTATTCTACTCAAGATGGCTAAAATGTCCATGGTCTAAACGTGATGTTTGGTACCAGGATCGAATCTCATTAGGCTTCCCTAAATGTGGATGCAAAGTACAGGACAATTGTATTGCCACCCACTAACTCTGCGTCCTAATTTTAAAGGATTTGGGAATCATCTGACAAGGTTCTTAAATACAGCAGTTTCAGGTAAGATATTTTTATTTTAAATGACACATATTAATATTTGTTTCACTGTAAACATAGTTTTATAATTATATGTATCGCACGGCTTTCAAAGCCAGCTCCCAAACTAAAATAAAATTAAAACACACAAATAAATAATTTATAAACAAAATAAAATCTGTAGTACAGAGTTCTTGTGCCTAAGAGTTTAAATATCGATCTCCCGTCAGGGGAATGAAAATTGTACAATAGTACATTGATCTTTTAGTTTCCAAAAGTATTTTTTTGAAAAGTGATTATCACACATGAGTCGGTACATAGCTTTACTTGTAGTTGGGAGAGGGGAAGGGATGAACCATTATACCGGCAAATATTTTAATGAAAACTTATTAATCCACATATTTAAAAACTACACTTTTTTAGGCATATTTGGTAATATTATTGTAGTAAGACTTCCAAACCATGACTCAATGTCAATGGCCGATCTGCCAGTCATAGTGAAAGAAAGCTCAGTGTTCAGTTTTCACAGGATCTGAACTAAGAGATGAGATCCAATCGGCAAGTCGTGACAGCCCCAATTATTATTGTTATACTAATTGTCTCAAAGATTAATCTTGCATCCAATTACTGGACTTTTACTAGTAATTTATCTCACGGTATCAAGATTGTTAGGCAAACTGTAACATTTAAAAACTACTTAACAATCCCTATTGTATTCTAGTATGCATATACTGTATCCTGTTAGAAAATAAAAAATAAGAATTTTTATTTTTAAAATTTTCAATTGACTTTCTGGATTACCATGGTTGGCAACAGAAAGATATATTTCATTATGCCCTAATCTGAACTGTCAAAAATGTTGAGCTGAAACATTGCCGTAGCATGTGACATTAAGAACAGAAACAACATTAAAATGACATCTTAAAATCGAAACGTTGTCATAAGTTAGAATTGAAATTTTAGAGCTGTTGCACTAAGCTGGATAAAGAACCAAACAGCCTACAATAGACTTCACACGTATGTGTAGAAAAAAGTTTAATCAAAACGGTACTCCCATTTTTTCATGAACCGCAAATAACACGAGCGGTCTCGACATACACAAAGAAATTGAGATGACGGTCCTTTCAGGTTTCCTGATATTTTAAATGTAAAGACACGCAACAATTACACAATTCCAAACAATGTATCCTGTATCCTACATATGAAACCCTTATTTTTATCTACACAGACGAATGAATGTTCAACGCTTTTACTTTCTCCCATGTGCATTAGCATAGAGAAAGTATTGTGATCTTCCAAAATGATTTTTTTTATAAGTTGGTCTAAAAATCAATGTTAGGGCCCCCTGAACCCAAAAAGTGTATGTTTTTTATGTTTGTGTCTGTCCGTATGTGTGTCTGTGCATTTCGCTGGAGACCAAACGGATGACTAGATTTTTACGAAATTTGGTATGCAGATTTAGCAATATCTCCAGACCATTTTTTTCACTTTTATAAAATTTTAGTTTTATTTTTATGGCCAAAATATATACAAAAATGGAATTATCAAAAACAGCTCTAACGATTTTGATTAAATTTTCAGGAAAGATTTTAATTGTAATTAAAAATCGAATATCCCTAACTTTTATTGGTTATAAAGAATTTTTACGGGCAAAAACGTTGAAAAATTAAATTTTTTCAAGCTTTAATAAAGCGATTTTGATTAAATTTTCAGTAAAGATGCAAATTACAATTAAAAGTATTGTAGTTACCACCCTGATAAATTGGGGCTGGAGGCCGAAGGTATGAGGCCACAACTCAAGTTGTAGAGGGTTGTTTAGACATAAAATCTGGCTATGTGATTAATTGAACAGATGTTTTTGAAGATTATTTTTTCCATACTTTTATGTAAATAAATTAAGTGTTTCGTCTTTACATTCCTTAGAAGGGAGAAAGTTTGTGCCAGTTATCTGGTACCATTTATTTATTTATATTGTTAGCATCGATGTCTGAGAACACCTAGAATTTCAAGTGTTACAATTATGCTATATTTTAATATGGCATAATAGGTAGCCAACTGTTTTAAAAAAAACCCACAATTTATATTACATTTAAAATTATTGTAAGACAGTAAACACACTCACCCACCAATTAATTTTGAGAGCTGATGACACCAAATTGTAAAACAAGTTTTTACAAGAATCAACAAACACCACAAACCACAAATAACATATAATTTATTTGGTTTGTCTGACCAAAGTCCAGTAGGGTAACCTAGGAGTACCAATAGTACGTTATCTCTTATAGGTTACTAGTTAGTACGTAAAACACATTCAATTCAGTTACTATGTTACATTTCTTTTTATTCATTTTAATAAAAATGGCTCAGTCAAATGAAGATAAATTAGAGTGATACTGTTTTATGGGGAAGCTAGAAGAAATGTTCACGAAGCAGTTCGTTTATTTAATGCTGCCTATCCGGATAGACCAGTAGACAGGGCATACATTAGATGTTTAGTAAGCAAATTTTCAACAATTTTTAGTGTCAAAGATGCACCAGAACAGGGCGCCCTGCCGTTGTGACAAAAGAGATCCAAATTCAAATTTTAGCAAATTATGCCGCAAACCCACATGAATCTCTGCGGTTCACTGTGCTTGATGCTGGAATTTCAAAAGATAGTAATCATTAAGTGTTAAAACTTCAAAAGTTCCACCCTTACAAAGCACTACTAATTCAAGAATTAAATAAGGACGACCCTGACCAAACACTTCAGTTTTTTGAACAAATGTAGAAGATTCAAGAGAATAATAATTTAATATCCCAGATATGTTTTAGTGATACGGCATCATTCTCTTTGCATGGGTCAATCAATCGGCACAACTACGTTATTGAGCAAACATTAACCCCCACTGGATGGTTGAAGCCCATACGCAACAGCTACAAAATTTAAATGTATGGGCTGGCATTTTGGGAAATTCTGTTATTGGGCCTTCCTTTACTGATGGTAACTTAACTGGCGTTAAATACTTGGACATGTTACAGAATGCCATTATTCCACCAAGAAATGGGGTAGTACAAGGTACTTATGAGCCTGTATTTCAACAAGATGGTGCTCCTTCACATTACAATGTACTTGTCCGAACATTCTCAGACCAAACATTTCCCGACAGATGGATAGGTGGACATGGCACTTTGGTAGAGTTCACCTGACCTTTCACCTCTGGATTTTTTTCTTTTGGGGTTTCCTTAAAAGTAAAATTTATGACTTAAAACCCTCAAACCTCAAAGAATTAAGGACAAGAATCGAAGACGCCTGCCACCTTCTCAAAGATTTTATTACGCCTGAAATGTTATAAAATATGAAACGTGGTTTTCAATCCAGGCTTTTTTACTGTCAAGAAGTTCATGGCAGCCACTTTGAGCATCTCATCTGAGTGAAATTGAGGTGAGATTTCAGCATTTTGACAATTTTTTCCATTCTAAAATTACTCATAAGTGAAGGGGTTTTATGAAATAATTACAACTTTAAATTACCACTAAATTTGATAGAGTAACATTAGACCCCTAGTTTGCGCCATTCTTCTTCTTTTAATATTACCTTTAAAATGAGCAACACTTGTTAGGGGTTCCTATTTAAAAATACTGACTTATCCCAAACTACCCCCTTTTGGGAGGTGTAAAAAATTTGCATACACAAACACTCCTTAGTTGGCATACACATAAACATGCCCCGAAGTAAATCACTTTAACTCTATTCATAAGAAAGTTAATAAGAGGGGGGAGAAAGATAATTAAGACACCCGTATATCTATTTTTTTAACTTCATCCGCAAGGTCCCATGAGTAGCATGCCTGTTCGTTAACTTTATTCAACAACTGAAGAATCCAACATTAGATCAGTTAAGGATTCGAACAATGAATCCTTGCAGTCTAAAGCCTAACCACCGCACTAGCGAACAAATAATGGACTGTGACATAATTAATTGCCTCTGGCATTTATTCCTCTACCTTATCTTTTTACATTTTGTTAACCTAAGTATAACTTTATTTACATTACCATCTTTACACATATATTTAAAACACAGAGAAATTAACCCTTTTGAGACCGGCCTGTAATTCAAAAAGAAAGCCAGGAAGACTGGGCCGCTTTTCAGAGTTTTGTAGAGTGTCAGGAAAATGGCTATGTTTTATAAACTGCAATTCCAATTCTATTATCTTTTTATTATTTGATAGAATATAAAATTGGCTTTTAGAAATTCTTACTTTTGTATGAAAATAAGTAACTAACATTTTACTTTCTGTACTTATAAAAAAATTTAAATTTGGAAAATATAAGATTCAATTAATTCCTAGATTAAAAAAAAAGAGAAGTAAAGGCACCTTTCTTTCTATAGATACTATATTTTTGTACAAGTTTAACTTTGCAGAAAATTCACAGTTAGGAACTGGAAACATTGATTCGCGAGTTGACCAAAACCCAAATACAAACTTTTCAGGCAAAGCTTGCGTTATCTTACTAAATGATGAACAACCAATTTCGTCCTCAATTTTGGATCCAATTCATTTCTTAGAAGTCTATTAAGTTCATTTGAATCCAAGTCATTATCAAAACAAACATCCATTTCACTTATGAACCAACAAAACCACAACTATTACACACAACCAATAATTACAACAAAACTTAAACTAGGCTATTTACACGTTATTCTACAAAAACAATCATAAAAATGAACATTTATTACACATCAAATAACCAATAAAAACACAATGTAAACAAAAATAATGCACAGTTTAGTTTACAACAAAAACAAGCATTAGCGACTGCCAGTTTGATTACTGCCGATCAACTGTTGTCTATGTACAGAGGTAGCTGAGATACGGCGATACGCTATATTCATACTAGGACTATACAAACTGTTAGTGATGTATTATTACAAAGTTAATTATATTTTGTTACTTTAGTTATAACTCTCGTACCGGAACAGTACGGTTTACCGCTCTTAAATTGTGCTGCCTAACCGGTATAGTGCGGTTTACCGCCTTGAAATGTAGTGGCACAGTTAATCATTTATTATAGTACGAGTTTTTACGCTACATGAGTTGCAGATTCCAGTGGTATACGACAGACTGTTGTAGGAGTAACGTATGATTGAACAAGATGATGTAAAGTTGGGGCTGAATAGGAGTGATGATGCGTGTGGTGCGAAGACCTACATCGCTAAATATAAGGGTTCGCTCAAGAGAACCCTCTTAGCCTCTCTCACTCCAACTCCAACACTTAACCTACGAGAGGTGCCCCTGTTAAACTGAGCAACCAGGTGGAAGGTTCGGGTAACCAACCCCAGCGGGAAACCTGGTCAGTGAGCAGACTTGTGTTGGGGGCTGGGGACCCGTCCCCAGTCAAAAGGAGCTACGACAGGCCTAGCTAGCCGGTAGTGGGTATAAAATCAGCTTTCAACAATATGACAAGCCTCGGATCCCAAAATAACTACCAACCAAGACAAACCTCTGAAAACAGACCAGTCAAAAATGACAGCGTACAGCTCGATGTAAGACTGAAATGCGCTCAGAAGAAACTCCTAAAGAAAAAAGAGACCCTAAGAATAGGAACTTTAAACATAATGAGCCTAACAGGCAGAAATAGAAGAAATTGTAGATATGATGGAAAGAGAAGATCCACATTCTTGTTTTGAGTTGTGGAAAGGAACCAAATGGAAAGGAAAAGGGAAAAAACAATTAAGAAAAAACTATACCTTAACCTGGAATGGAAACGGAAGGCAAGCAAGAAATGGAGTAGGCTTTGTACTAAGCAAAGAGTTGGATGCTATTTCAGAAGTGGAGTACTTAAATGATAGACTAATAAAATTAGTAGTTAATGCAGGAAAAGATAAACTATAATAATAATAATAATCTTTATTGCATTAGACAATTTTTACATTGTATTGCATGCGTCAGAATTAATAAAAATTAAAATATATGAATAAATTACTTAGGCATACACTATTCATTAACGTAAAAAAATCATTCATTCAACTTTCAAACTTACATCAGTTAACATTCATTCATACATTCACTCTTTAACTCTAGTGTCAATCTTTATTACGAAACTTAGTGGCCCCAGCAGTATGTTAGGAACTCATCAACAGAGTAGAAAGCTTTAGATATTAAAAGATTTTTTAATTGAACTTTAAATTGAGTTGCGCTTTCTAAATTTTTTATGTCTGCAGGGAGTGCATTGATTATTCTGACCTCGGCCTGAGAAGGGAGTTGCTCGAAAGCTCTTGTTCTGTGAGCTTGAGTTCGTAGGCTATCCCTGCCTCTAGTATCGTGCTCGTGAATGTCTGCGGCTCATGTTAAATTACAACGAAACCGACAGAAAAAAGCCACTTGAAGAACATAGAGACAGGGAAGGGTCAGCAATCCGCACTCCCTGAATGCATCTTGACACGACTCTCTTGGTTCTAAATTATTAATTATTCTAATGGCTTTCTTTTGAAGCCTAAAGATTCTTTCAGATTTAAATTTAGCACATCCTCCCCACAGCATCAGCCCATAGGCAAGATGTGGATATATTAGGCCAAAGTAGGCCATCTTCAAAACTTTAAATGAGCAAAACTTTACCAGATTACGCAGTGCATAAATGCCTGAAGTAACCTTCGAACAAATGTGTTCGACATGAGTGTCCCAAGTCAGACCTCTATCCAGGTACATTCCTAAGAACTTTGTAGATTCAACTTCCTCTATGAGGGTGTCATCTATCATCACAGAAGGCCGAAGCCTACTGTCTTGTTGTCGAAGGCAAAAGTTAATATATTTTGTTTTTGAGTTATTTACATGCAAATAATTATCAGAAAAATACTGGATACAAGAGTTTAGTTTAATAAACGTATCAATTTCAAGATAGTTATTTGTTTTATTTCTATTAGGGAGAGTCGTGTCATCAGCATACTGGACAATCTTTCCATTCTGGATCGATGTTGACAGATCATTGACATAAATTAAAAACAAAACTGGACCAAGTATAGATCCCTGGGGGACACCTTGGTTCATAGCGGCCCTTTGTGACAAAGTGTTGGCAATCTGGACACACTGAGATCTATTTGCGAGATAAGATTTTAGCCATTTAAGTGGCAGACCACGAATACCACATGTAACCAATTTTTGCAACAGGGTTGCGTGATGGACACAGTCAAAGGCTTTGGAGAGATCAAGGAACACACTGAGAGTCTGTTCCCGTCTCTCAAAGCCCTCCATGATTTCTTCAACAAGATTATTAATTGCGTCGATAGTTGATTTATTTTGACGAAAACCAAATTGGTTTTTTACTAATAATTTCAAATTGATCGATAAAATTGATTAATCGTACGGTAAAAAGTTTCTCAAAAATCTTGCTGATTACTGGAAGGATAGAAATTGGACGATAATTGCTTGCAATTAGAGGATCGTCTTTTTTGAAAATTGGTGTGATCTTTGCTGTTTTCAAATTGGATGGAAATATGCCGGATTGAAAAGACATGTTGACTAATTTTACTAGTGGTTTTAGAAGATGCCTGTAGCACCTTTTGAGGAGCCACACTGACAAGCCACAAACTGACTGTGATACAAGTATATGCCCCTCAAACTGGCTGTGATGAGCGAACCAAAGAGAAATTTGAGACAGACTTGGAAGACTGCTGCAGCTGTGAAAACCTTATTATAATTGGAGACTTAAATGCGCAGATAGGAAATGAGAGGATAGGCTATGAAAAGGTTATAGGGCCACATGGATACGGAAACAGGAATCAGGAAGGAGAACATCTACTCGATTTCTGGTTTAAAAAGAAAGATAGCCACAAAATAACGAGGTACAGCTGGGATGGCCAATCTAAAACTGTCATAGATTATGTTATTACTGACCCAATAGACGGGAACTTGGTTAAAGATGTAAAGGTCATACCAAGTGAAGACCTGAATAGTGACCATAATAGTAGCAGATGTAGTAAAAATACCAATGCCAAAGATTAATTGTAAGAAGAAACCAAGAATCAAAGTGTGGAAACTGAAGAACCTTGAGACAAAGTTGGAATACCAAAACCAAATCAAACAAGAGGTACCAAAATGTGCATTAGAGGAAGGTGAGATAGAATGGAATAAATTCAAACAAGCACTTGTTGTAAATACAGAGAAATTGTGTGGAAAAACCAGCTCTAAAGTCAAGGAGAAAGAGACCCCATGGTGGAGCCAAAAGATCAAAGAAGCAATCAAGGAAAGAAATATAGCAAAAAGAGACATGGACAAAGCAAAACAATGCTCAACAAACAGAGATGAAGCACTTATAGCTACAAAGAGTGCTGTGCACCGGGAGAAAAGGCTAATGATAAAGAGAATGGTGTTAGAAGGAAAAGAAAAATCTTGGACCGAGTTTACGCAGAAGCTTGAAGAGGACTGCATAGGTAATAAATCAATGCTCTACAAAATCATAAATAACAAACGAAAACCGTGTGAAGTCATTAAAGGCCTTAAAAATGACGAGGGGAAGGTGGTCGTAAAGGAAATTGAAATCACTGAAGTTATGAAGAAGCACTTTGACAATTTACTAAATGGACAGCAGTCCAGTAATGATATATCAACTGAAGATACAGAAACATTAGGAAGAGAAGAAGCACCAATAACTTGTCTAGAGGTGGAAAACAGTTTGAAAGCAATGAAAAACGGAAAATCAGCAGGAGCAGACGAAATAAATGCAGACATGATAAAAGCAGCTGGATTATATGGTATACATTGGCTAGTAAGAGTCTTTAATGTTATTTGGAAAGAGAACAAAATCCCTCAAGATTGGAGAAAAGGAATTATAATCCCCATATTTAAAAAAGGGTCCAGAAAAAAGTGTGGGAACTACAGAGGTATAACCTTACTTTCACATGGTTTTAAAATATTGGAGAAGATTATCGAAAAAAGGTTGAGATGTCTAACAGAGGACCTGTTAGAAGAAGAACAGTATGCCTTTAGAAAAAACCGTTCCACTACCGATTTAATATTTTCAATTAGAAGAATAATAGAAAAACACATAGAAAAAGGCAAAACAGTTATCATGGCATTCTTAGATATTGAAAAAGCGTATGATAGTGTCCCAAGAAATAGAATATGGGAGTGCCTAAAACAAAGAAAAGTCCCAGATAGTTTGATACGAAAAGTAAAAATGTTGTATGAGGAATGCCAAAGTTGTGTGCAAGTGGGAACAAATACCTCAAGCTGGTTTAAAACGAAAAGGGGAGTTCAGCAAGGGAGTGCACTATGTTCGTCCTAGTTATGGATGATATAATGAAACAAATTAAGGAGGATTTGGCAACTACTGAATTCAATGCTTTAGCCTTTGCAGACGACATAAGAATAAGAATAATTTATTCCTTTAAACATGGTACAATGCATGCAATTGGAAACGTCAAAAAATTTGATTAAGACTACACTTAACCTAGCAGATTACAAGCAATTTGTAATTGAGTATCTTTCTTAACCTATATTATTAAAAAAGCTACTTACAGTAGCGTTTGGCAGACATAGTAATTTGGGCCCACTCCAAAGATGAACTACAAGATAAATTAAACTTATGGAACGACAAATTCAATGAACTCAATTTAACAGTCAGCAAAGAGAAAACTGTAGAAATGACGATAAACAATAGAGGTGACACAGTAGCATTAAAGTTAGGGAACAGCGTGCTTAGAAATGTAGAACATTTTTCGTACTTAGGTAGTACCATTACGAAAGATGGTACAGACTCACTTGAGGTCTCAAATAGAACTAGTAAAGCAGCCGCTTTTTATCATCAAATAAACAACCTACTGTGGGATGTGAATATACCCCTAAAAACTAAAACAATATTGTACAAAACATACTTCTTACCAATCCTAACTTACAGCCTAGAAACATGTACATTAAATAAAAAAGACGATAGTAGAATACAAGCAGCAGAAATGAAATTCTTGAGAACGGCAGTGCAGAGAACTAGACGTGACAGAATAAGAAACACAACTATAAGAACCCAGTTTGGATGCGAAAAAACGGTAAAAGAGAAAATAAGAAGCTTCAGGCTAGGATGGTTGGTCATGTGAAGAGATTGGAAGAAGGGTGGCAAAAACCTGGCTCGAAAACAAAATAGTAGGGAAGAGAAAAGTCGGAAGACCACGGACGAGATGGATGGATTTGGTAAAAGAAGACCTATTCCTGAAAGGGACAAGCATTCAACAGGCGGAGGAGAGACAATTATTCTTAGACAGGGACAGATGGAAGAGGCTTGTTAGCACACCCGGGAGACTGGAGATGCTGATCAGATGATGATAATGATGATGTAAAGTTACGACGGCTCATATTCGCTGTTTGTAAACAGAGATGCAGCTTTTTCCGCTTGTGAACTCGACGGTATAATAATAATAATGGCTTTATTGTACAAAAAGTGTCTTATACAATTGGTGAACTTAGGACTAATAAGTCCTCTCTTACAGTTAACACTTTTATGTTAAAGTAGTAAATATAACAAAGCCTAAAACTTGGAAATACAGAACTAAACTAAAGAAAAATGATAATTAAATTACAAAGAAGCAAATATAAATTAAATGAACTACTAACATATTATCAGTTTTACCATTTTCTCACTCGTACACTCATTCGACCCTAATCCCAGACCCCATCCCCAGCCATCATCACAGACTCATTCGCTCATAAAGAAAGGCTTTCAATGAAGCTGTGAACCGAGCCCAACTGTCATATCTCTTTAAATATGGAGAAAGTTTATTCCATTCTCTGCAGGCAGTTACTGAAAAGGAATTAGTGTAGAAAGAAGTTCTATGAAGAGGAATACGTAATATTGATGAGGCTGACCGTGTCTCCTTTGATCAATTTTTGAGTTATACTGAAATTTTTGAGAGAGTTATTTAGGATTCCCATCGTTAAGTACTAAAAACAAAATACTCAATATTTTTAATAATTTAAGGTCGTCCAATTTAAGATTGGAAATTTGAATATAGTATTGAGAGATATGATCATCATATTTTAAATTAAAAACAATTCTAATAGAATAATTTTGACAAACCTAAAGTTTATTAGCCAAAGCCACAGTCATGTCATTGTACACAGAGTTGCAATAGATGAAATGTGGAAAGACAAGTGCTTTTACAAGACGAAGCTTTATTTTTATTGGGAGAAAGTATTGAAGTTGTTTGAGGGAATGGATAGAACCAGAAGCCTTTTTACAAACACTAAACACTTCTTCTTCCCAAGTCATATTCTGGTTAAAAATAACACCTACATTTTTAACTGAGGTACAGAAAGGCAGAGGGTTGTCATTGACTAGAATTTGTTTGATATTGTTTATATTGAATTTGGTGTGAAGGCGAGAAGAACAAATAATGGTGGGCTGTGTTTTATCCTCATTATGTTTAAGGACATGATTTTTGGTCCTTTAGACTAAATTTTCAATATCTAGGTTAATACATGTTATTGTTTCGTTTAAGGTACTAATACAGGAGTGAGCATAGATTTGCAATAATAATAATTGTGTATATTATCAAAATACATGTTATATGGTGTTTATATGTTGTAATAAATATCATAGTTAGTAATTAGTACATAGATATGAGTTATTTATAACGATACACAAGTGTTATTTATAATGAAACCTAAGTGTAGGCTAACAAAATAGTTCAATTCGAGAGTTACGTTAGGTTCTTATTTATAACTATGCATTATAAACTCACACCTATGGACACCAAGATAAATATAAAAAAAGTTATTTAATTTGTAGAGCATATTTTTATCTAAATTTTAGTGTATGTTACAACTCTGTAGTGTTCATACAACATTTCTAGTAATTTGATTATTACAACTGTTCCCATAGTAACAAATTTTCATTTTTGGAGTACAATATATTTATTTATGTAGGTATCATCCATTATGTGTATATTTCCTAAAACTACATATGTACAATTTAGAATATCTTGGCTATCTTCAATTTTGTGTTGTATTATTGAATCATTGTTTGTAGGATATACCCCCACTCATTTTAATAAAAAAAAAAAAATATATTTTTTAAATTCAAAGTGCCAGAGAAAAAATATAGAATTGTTTTAATACATTTATGTATATTATATAATAGCCTATTCTTTTGTGATCACAATGATACCAAACATTAGTAGGTTTACACTGTATAATTATATTTTTTTAATTTAAGAAAATAGTCTGCAAATCAACTGAAAATCGCCTGCCGGTTAGGACAAAAATAACTGCCGGCTCAAGGGTTAAACAGTATTCTGTGGAAATCTGATAGAAAATTATAATACATCAGACATAAAAAAATGGTGTAACTTCTCATAGATCGGAAGTTGGCCGTTCTGGAAAGTATTACGAACTTCTGATATATTGGAAGATGGTCTCAAAAAGCCATTGGCGAGCTGTATCATGGGAATAGTTGAAGCCGATTCCGCCATCTTGATGGTGGCCAAATTCCTGAATGTCTCACCGTGTGAAGCACAGATTTTAAACTAAGTACTTTTTTTCGCATCAAGAGCTAAGCCAGTTAGAGACCAAATAAAATATTTTAACCAAGCATGTTTTTAATTCATTGGTTTATAATAAATAATCTTTGAAAAATTATTCTATAACCAACAGTTTACTTGTAATAAATTATCAACAAGTTGCAAACCAATTGCAAAATTCCAATTCCAATTGCAAAAAAGTTAATGTGCAACAATTTTTGTTAAGAGAATTTTCGTCAGGGAAAAATTTTGAGAATGTTAAATGAGGTTTCATATCATCAAAAGATTTTGATTCTAGGACTATTATTTTCTTTATATGATGTGGTAAAGTGGAATATTTAAAAAGATCGCGCCTCACGTTCATATACTCCCCTAATGATTGGTCAATTGTTTTCATTAATGCTTTATCGTTTGATCTAGAACAATTAGATTATTTTTCAACCTAATATTTATAATAAACTATATGAATACATATCCTCTATTTTACAAAGAAATAGCAATAGAAACATTCAAAATAAAGACATTGTTCATAATTCTTCTAGCCATGTTTATATTTGTATATTCATTAAAAACAAATAACAATTGTTTAAAGGGAATGAAATAAATCCATAGAAAAAATGTGTTGGGGATGTAGGCTTATATTAGAATTTTAAAGTGTTGTTCTCTATATTAAAGTACATCTCATCGTACTACTTACTTACTTACTCCCATGGCCACACATATCTAAGAAGATATTTGGCCGCACCAACAAAGTCCCTCCATCTATCTCTATCCTCCGCGTCTTCCTCAGTCACTCCCAATCGCTCCAGGTCTCCCTTCACTTGTTTCCACCACTTTTGCCGTGGTCTTCCTCTCGGTCTTCTTCCTTCGGGATTCCTCATTATAACTTGTTTCAAATTATGATTCTCCTCTCTTCTTAAAACATGTCCAGCCCATCTAATCCTTCTGCATTTAAATTCACAAACTACATCCGGGTCCCTGTAAAGTTCTCTCAACTCCCTGTTGTGTCTCCTTCTCCACTCTCCTTCTTCAAAAATTGGCCCATAAATTTTTCTGAGGATCTTATTTTCAAAGACAATTAGTTTCCTTTCTTCTTTTTTATTGATTTTCCATGTTTCAGCTCCATAGAGCAATACTGGACTAATGATTGTTTTATATATTCGAATTTTGGTTGTTTGTGACAATAATTTTGAAGACATTAGTTTGTTGCATGCGTAGAAAAATCTGTTTGCAAGATTTAGCCTATTTTGTATTTCTATTTCATCTTTGTTTTCTCTAGATATTACAACGCCTAAATACTTAAAAGAATCTACCTTTTCAAATTCATGGCCTTCACTTGGAGAGTGTCTTGATTTATGTTAATTGGATTTCTGGCAAATTGCATATATTTGGTTTTTTCATCATTTACTTTTAGACCTAATTGTTCTGTTTCTTCCATGAATAATTTTGTTAGCAGCCGTACGTCTTCTAAATATTCTGCAAAAATTACTACATCGTCTGCGAATGCCAGTACATTAATTTTGGAGCCAATCGTTATTCCTTCATCCATTTTTGCTACTTTTTGGAGAGCTTCTTCTATCGCTAGGTTGAAGAGGATTGAGGAGAGTCCATCACCCTGTCTTACACCTGCATTGATTCTGAAGGGTTCCGAAACTTTTCCATTTACTCGTACTGAGCCTGTGGAGTCTATCATACATGTTCTAGCAGATTTATCAGCTTTATTGGAATCCCAAACTTGTCCATCTTTTTCCACAGTCTCTCTCTATTTAAACTATCATATGCTTTTTGGAGATCAATAAATATTACAAAAAGTTCTTTATTAAACTCCCAGTACTTCGATATAATTTCTTTAAGAATAAATATTTGATTCGTTGTTGACCTGCCTTTCATAAAACCTGCTTGATGCTCTAGGATTAATTCGCACGTATACTCTTCAATACGACTTAATACTATCTTAGATAAAACTTTATAAGGTATGCTAAGGAGTGAGATGCCTCTAAAATTACTACACTCTTCTTTCTCTCCTTTCTTGTGTATGGGAACAACTTTTGCTTCTCTCCAATCATTTGGTATTTCTTCTCTTTCCCAGATTATTTTTATTAATTCCCATAGCTTGTCTATAACTATATCTCCTCCCTTCTTTAGAAGCTCTGCAGGTATTTCATCCCTACCAGGGGCTCTATTGTTTTTTAAAGCTTTAACTGCTGCTTCGACTTCTTCTCTGGTTGGTGTTTCTACTTTTGGCTGTACATGATAGTATATATCTTCATTATCCTCGTCTGGTGTGATGTCCACTCCTTCTATATTTAACAGCTCACAAAAATATTCTTTCCATCTTTCTATAACTTGCTGGGTCTCAGTTACTACAATTCCCTCTTTGTTCTTCACACCACATGGATTCGGAGTGAATCCTCTTTTGAAAAACCTTACTTTTTTATAAAACTCTCTTGCATTGTTTGCTGTGCGTTCTTGTTCTGCTTTTTCAATCAAGCTGTTTATGTACCTTCTTTTCTTCTTTCTCAATATCCTGCTTGTTTCTCGGTTTATCTCGTTGTATCGTTCTTTATCCTCTATGGAATTGCTGTTTATCCAGGTCCTCTTCTTCTCCCTCCGTTCTGTTACCTTTAGTTCACATTCCTCATCAAACCAAGGTTTTTTGTTGGTTCTTTTCTTTTTCCCACAGACTTCTCTTGCTATTTCGATTATATTTTCCTTAAAGCCGTTCCAGTTTTTATTTACATCTTTCTCTTCTTTTTGAAGGTCTTGTAGAACTTCAAACCTGTTCTGCAGTTTCAGCTTAAATTCACTTGTTACTTGATTGTCTTTTAGTTTTCCTGTGTCTATATCTGCATTACAACTTTTTTCTTTTCTTTTCTGAATCGCTATTCTTTGGGCTATTTTGACTAGAACCAGTGAGTGATCCGTCCCGCATTCTGCTCCCCTAACACTTCTTATATCTATTACACTACTTTTGTGGCGTTGATCTACTAAAACATGGTCTATTTGGTTTCTTGTATCGCCGTTTGGAGATGTCCATGTGTATTTATGGATATCTTTTCTTGGGAACATTGTGCTGGATATTTTGAAGTTGTTTGCTAAGGCAAAGCTTGCAAGTCGAGTCCCGTTGTCATTTGAGTCCTGGTGTAAACTCTCCTTTCCTATGGCTGGTTTCCAAATGTCTTCCCTACCTACTTTAGCATTTGCATCTCCTAAAACAATTTTCATATCATAACTTGGTAACTTTTCCACCTGTTCTTCTAGAAGTTCATAAAAATGGTCTTTTTCATCCTCTTCTGCTTCTTCTGTGGGTGCATAAAAGCTGACTAGAGATATATTTTTAAACTTTCCTCTTAATACTACAACTTTCCTTTTAAACAACTCATCGTACTAACTGTTGTTTATTTCATACACGTAATTTCAATCAAATAAACTTTTCCAAATACATTAAATTTACAAAAATAATTATTTATATATTTTATTTAGCCACTTTCATTACTGACTTGCTTATAAATAATTGTTGTCTAATGATGGATATATTTCACCTAATACATACGAGGCGTGTTTTTAAAGTAAGTACCGTTTTGGAATCCCACCACTGTAGTGCTGCGATCGGCGTCCAGCGCATGCGTGCTAGATACTACTATCTTTAAGCAAGCCACAGCCGCCGTTACGGACCCATTTGACTGTATTTAAGGTCCCTTATGACTGTTTAAAATTCTTCCTCTGTTTAAAAATGCCGCCAACTGTAAAGTACATGTTGTGATAAGTTTTCGTAACAATAAAGACATGAAAGCAGCTGACATTCATCGAGAGATCTGTGAAGTTTATTGAGAAAACAGAATGAGTGATGGGATGGTATGGAAATGGGTGAGAGCTTTTAACCCTTTGAGGACCAACTGACGATATTTCGTCAGTACTATTTTGTGCGAAAAACCCCGCGCTGACGATATATCGTCAGCAGCCGACAGTGCGAAAAACGCCACTGACGATATATCGTCAGCGGGCAATAATTTGTGTAGTATGTTTTCTATAGTACATTGAATGATCCCGTATCTTGTTTTAAATGTCTTTGGTTTCTTACTAAGTGCCTTGATAATGTTTTCGATAAAAGAACAGCTAAAAAAAATACTAATTGGTTGTTTTTTGTTCCGTGTTTCCATCACGTCACTAGCGCTCACAGTGGCAGTGGGCAGTGCGTGAGTGCTTGTAAACAAGTGAAGAAGGTTATGTGCGGTGATTTATTCATTTTGTTTGATTGTTTTATAGTTTGTTTATAACATTTATAATTGAATAAAATAGTTTCCCACAGTAAAAATATTTATTGATTTTTTTCTGTTGACACACAAAGTCAAAATTTTATTTTATTTTTTGGTTCTTTTATTTTTTTTCCGGCGTAGGTATATTATTATGTCAATCAAACAGCAATATACCCTTATTAGTTGCTAGAGTAACTAATGACAATCATTTTGGTAAAAGAATTATTAAAATATCTTAAAAATTGACAAAAATACAAAAAATTTTACAAACCTTTGCAAAAACGCAGATTTCTTGCGGTCTTTTTCGCATACAAAACTGACTGTTTGCAAAAAAAAAAAATTTTGACAACTTTTTTTTTTTTTTTTTAATGGCTCTGGTCCTCAAAGGGTTAAGGTTGTGCGAATGTGCATGATGATGAACGAAGTCGGAAACCTTCACTCATTACTGATGACTTGGTGCAAAATGTTGATGAAAAAAGTCAGAGAAAACAGATGCTTTACAACTGCATCATTATGTAGTGTGTCTTCAAGTGTCAAGAAATGCGATTATTGAAATTGTGACAGACTGTTTTAAGTACAGAAAGTTATGTTTACGGTAGGTTCCCAAAATGCTTACGGAGAATAAAAAAAAAACAGATGTTTGACAAGAATCACACAAAAAATGTTTAACCAGTTCTCTCATATTTCTATAACATTAGAATTGTGATGGTTACAATGTCTTTAACCAAATTAATTGTCCCTGTGACATACTCACGATGAGCGTCAGCTGCTTCCACACCCTTAGCGTTATGAAAACGTACACAGCGGATAATTCACAGTTGGCGGCATTTTTAACCGGAGGAGGAATTTAAAACAGTCATAAATGACCTTAAATATAGTCGATTGGATCCGTAACGGCGGCTGTAACTTGCCAATAGATAGTAGTACCCAGCACGCATACGCTGAATGCCGATAGCAGCGGGATTCCAAAACAGCACTTACTTTAAAAACACGCCTCGTATAGTTAGAGCTAGACAGCCGCCTTCCTGTGCCAGTCAACTATGCAGACAACACACTCGACGCTCCATTCTGTAATGGAGCAGGGCGCCATCTTGGTGGTGATGGCTGAATTCACCACAAGATGGTCCATCTCATTATAATTTTATTTATATACCAGAGATTTATTTTGCACAATTACGCCACTAATATGTACAATATCATCACGCAATTCATACAAAACAGCATATCACCTTGAATAATACTATAATTCAACATGGCATGTTTTGTACAAACTTCTTTGTCCTTAGCTAAAATTAAGTTGGAAAGTTTAGTTTTAAATCATACAAAATTATTCAATGCTTGCTTATTAAAAAAAGTATTTAAATAACTTTAGGCAAAAAAGTTAAGATAGTGAACAAAAATAACTATAAATACAGATAATATTAAATTCAATAGATGACCGAGGCAACTATTGAATGTAAGGTCAGCGGCCAATCATGAAAGGTTAAAATGATATGAAAAAATAAACTAGATTTGAAAAAATGTATCATACAATATTTATTGAAAAACAAAACATAACATAAACTTCTTATATACTACTAATAATTTGGTACATTATAGAAAATATTCAATAACTAAGTAGAATAATAGTGTAAATAGGTAATTATTACTTCACAATACTTATTGGAAAAAAGTTCATTTAAAAAGTGAATAAATAAAGGACCATATAATTTTTCAATTCTTCTTACAAGCTTGCTACCTTCATCATATTCCAGAGTCATCGTGCGGGTTCTGAAAAAACATACAAACATATAACACATGAGTAATTCGTGTATACTGGGTGATTTTTTTAAAATGTGCCACCATTGAGATCTTTTACACCTGCAGAGACACAACAAACTTTGAATGGGGAACTTCACCTACTTTTTCCTTATTAATAAAAATATGCGTTTAGCGATTTTCAAAAAAAGACACCATTTTCCAAAAAGGCAGATAACTTAATTTTTTCTTATGGAACAGTATGTATTTAATGCTTTTTCCTGATAGAAAATGTAATTTTAAAACCGTTTTATTATTTGCATTTATCCCATAATATTAGCCGTTTCTAATCCACAGACACTCAAATAGTTAAAAACGGCAACTTTTGGTGTTGAATATTTAATGCCCTAGTTTAATGAATAGACACTACATTATTGGAATTAAACATTTGAAGAAAACCTTGCAGTCTGTCAGCTGTTCATATAAATATCAGCTGTTGTATTGTTGTCAAACTTATATTTACTATAATTGCTCTAACCTACAAATTTTTGCCAATGGTAATGACTAGTTAATATTTTTTTATTTTTATTTACTTATTACATATCCAAAAACTTCCAATAAATAGATTCAAGTCAACAAAGTTACAATAGTAAGAAGTTACAGAGTTAAAAGGTTATATTGTTGATGTCCAGGTGGTAAAGTCTTCATTGCAGTAGACTCTGGAATTTATCAATAGTGTAGACTGGGTTGGCCAGGAGGCATTTTTGCAGCTCCTTCTTGAGGTACTTTCCTGTTAGGCTACTTAGGGTGTTTGGTAGCATTTTTTTTAGTTTTCGTCCAACATATGATGGGTTCTTCTCAAAAAGGTTGGCTTATGTCGTGGTAAGAAATGATGAAATAAATAAATGATAAAACGCTAAAAAAGCATAACTAATTGAATAATAATAATAGTGAAAAAAAGATAACTGGTACTCAATACAATACTGGTACTGCTACAAAAACTTTTGTAAGGTAATAAGTCATTACCATTGGTAACAATTGTACATAAGGGCAATTGCATTAAATATAAGTTTGACAACAATGCAACAGCTGATATTTATATGAACAGCTGACAGATCAGTATTATGCAAGGATTTCTTCAAACATCTGATTTCAGTAATGTAGTATCATTTCTGGATCCAGGGCACTAAATATTCAAAATTATACTATATTGCACATACCTATCAAAATAATTTACTTAAGGTGTAAAAAACTAAAAAGTGCTATTTTGTCATACAAAACATATTTAACTGTGAAACGTTGAAAAAGAAATAACAAAAGTTATAAAAATTAGTAGTAGGTTAGGTTAAAGGGCACTACTATCCGTAACAAAACTTTGGAGACTCGAGTTTGGATGACTATAACAACGAAACTAATAAAGCTAAGGTGATGGGACTTGTACCAAAATTTTTACAATTTCATTGTGCGTTTATTGATGTAAACCAAACATTTTTCATGCAACATTTGCATATTTTTAATGCGTGCCGAACAAAAAAATACACGATTTTACACGCCTTTCAACCAAATCTCGACTTTAAAAAATCGCTGAATAAAGACCCGTGCATCAATCGTTTTGAAAATTTAATACGTGATTGGTTATAGTGTTGATAACGTAATACTAAAATATAAAAATTGTTCGTCCATTAGAAAAAAAGTTGTTGTAGATTTTGTACAACAACTTTTTCTCAGCAATGACTGATCGGAATAAGTTCAACTTTACACTGTTATACAAAGCTAATTTTACATATTCAACTACAAATTGTGATAATCGTTTATAGTCCATCATGTATTTTGTAGCGATTTTTATTTGATAGCGTAGCGATGTGCACTCAGCCGTGAGTAACAAGCTCGGCGGGATTGCGACGTTGCCGAGTCGCTGCCAGTCCTGCCGTCATCCTGGCTCGTACAAGAGAAGCTCTGAAGCTTGTGTTAATTTTCCAAATCGCCAGTGGAGAAACAATACCGCCTATCAGAAAAATCGAAAATTTTACAGGAGAGACGAAAAACTGTTTAGTTTTTACAGAAGATAACCATACACATACAAATAAATGCTCTGTGTTTTAACAGTAATATTTTTGATATTTTTAATCGCCTATGATATATATTCATACATATGTTTTGGTCAAACATTAAAGTCAAATTAATTGTTAAAATAGTTAATGTAGGCGGTATTGTTTCTTCTCTGACTGTACGTATTTTGTTAATTTTTATACCATTTCCCATCACTTTTTCTCATGAGGGCTTTGGACCTCCAATGGCAAGTTTAAAAAAGGTTTTCTCGCTCCGAAAACATTTCTCTGGGAGGCATGGCACGATGTTTACTCGATAGTAGCTCACAACGAATGGAGAAAATAAGTGTCACCATGTCCTTATGTAGAGGTATAGGTTATGAGTCATGGGGGTTACACACAAACAACAGTCATAGTTTCAAGACATTCTTTTACTGCGGAGGGTAGAGGGTGGTGGACATATCGCTGTGACTCACCGTGTTCGACAGTTCGACCGGGCAACCCCGCATTCCGGACGAATACCGGCGGACCAGGCGCATCGGTGGGGTCGGTTACTCACGGCTGAGTGCACATCGCTACGCTATCAAATAAAAATCGCTAAAAAATACATGATGGACTATAAACGATTATCACAATTTGTAGTTGAATATGTAAAATTAGCTTTGTATAACAGTGTAAAGTTGAACTTATTCCGATCAGTCATTGCTGAGAAAAAGTTGTTGTACAAAATCTACAACAACTTTTTTTCTAATGGACGAACAATTTTTATATTTTAGTATTACGTTATCAACACTATAACCAATCACGTATTAAATTTTCAAAACGATTGATGCACGGGTCTTTATTCAGCGATTTTTTAAAGTCGAGATTTGGTTGAAAGGCGTGTAAAATCGTGTATTTTTTTTGTTCGGCACGCATTAAAAATATGCAAATGTTGCATGAAAAATTTTTGATTTACATCAATAAACGCACATTGAAATTGTGAAAATTTTTGTACAAGTCCCATCACCATAGCTTTATTAGTTTCGTTGTTATAGTCATCCAAACTCGAGTCTCCAAAGTTTTGTTACGGATAGTAGGCCATATTGGAGAGATAGGACATCAGCTAAGAGGATCTTTCCAAAAAATTAGTAGTAAAAAGTGGGCTATTAAAAAATAGTCTTGGGTTAACTTTATTTATTTTGTCTAAGATATTCAATCTTTATGATAACTAAAGTGTATGAATTTAAGGCTGCATCTTAATATAACAGAATAAAACACGGTTGTTTTATCAATTTTGCAACACCAAAAGTTGCTGTTTTTAACTATTTGAGTGTCCATAGATTGGAAACGGCTAATTAAACAGGAAAAATGCAAAGCATAAATAGTTTTAAAATTACATTTTCTATCATGAATAAGCATTAAATACATACTGTTCTACAAGAAAAAATTAAGTTGTCCGCCATTTTGGAAAATGGCGTCTTTTAAAAAAATCACTAAATGCATATTTTTATTAATGAGGAGAAGTAGGTGAAGTTCCCCATTGAAAGTTTGTTGTATCTCTGCAGGTTTAATAACTCCCTCACTTATAGTAAACTTTATCAATAACTATGTTATGTATTATTAATCTACTTTTCCAGCAAGTATAATTGTACAAATATCAACTCAAAATTTGTTCAGGCGTCAGTTATAAAATAATAATTGGTTACACTTTTCAAAACAATTTTTTTACTATTAGTTTTAATTACCTCTAGGTTGGTTAGTACCTTTGTCCGCTATATTCTCAAACTTTGAATAAAATATATCGCATGGTTCGTTAATGAGTTAGAAACCAAAAAAGGTCAAATTAGCCACTTTAGGTAAAAAATTATTTTGAATTTTTCCCTCGACACGCTTATAACAAGACAAACAATTTTACTTTAAAAAATTCAAAAATAATTTTCGAACACCCTTAAGTAAGATTTAGTCGGAATTTTCACGTTTTTGTCTACTGATTAGTTTTGACAAGTTTAAACATTCATTATATTAGAGGTTGAGACCGCACCTGAAAGTAAGATTGACTTGTGAAGGTAGCTCTACAGTGTAGTAAGGTCAATGAGTCCTCTAGTAGAGGTAGAAGTTACAGTAGCATTTGGTGTCCGTGGGACAGTTTGATCAAGGATATTTGTAAGGTCAATTTCTGCCACTGGGTTTAAACTGGTGGAAGTAGAGGCCACTGCATTTTGTCCTTGTGGGCCACTTAGTCCTGGTAGAATTATATTTGTGAGATCAATTTCTGCCACTGGGTCAGCTACCTCCATTCTGGCAATCGGTGGTCTTCTTTCATCGTTGATGCGCCACGTGAACGGGTCTGTTGCTCTAAAATCATTAAATTTAAGAATGAGCGTCTCATAAAATTTAAATTTCTTTACCGCAAGCATAATACCTTATTACAAGCCACTAAAGGAGAGAAATAGGAGGATAAATGATAAGTCGATTTGGTACAAGAAAACTTAAAATATATAGAAGAAATAGCAAATACGTGTATTGAATAGTATTGTTTTTTATTTTCTATTTCAACTGTAGGCATTTTATAATCCCGTTGTTGATAATATAACTTTTTAATTTAAAATCGTCAAAAATTACATTTAAAGCTTAAAAAAAACAACTTATGGTCCATTAGAACGGTTCTTCACCTATGAAATGACTCGAAGTTTTGCGATACGATCATTTTTACAGACATACAGTAGCGGCTGGTAGACTGCAAGTGTGGAGGGGCGGCAAGACCAGGGCTTTGGGAAGGGGGAGTCGTATTATTAAAGTTTTTTGTTAACTTTAAAAAATATTAAAATTTAAATTATTAATAAAGTATTTAATTATAATTTAAATGTTGCAGGAATATCATAATCAAGATCAACATATACCATTTAATTAATAAAATATCATGGACAAAATACGCGCAAATGTGAAACCACATATGTTGTTGACTACTGTACCAGACAGCTGATTCTCCAGCCACGCCAAACCCGGCAGCCTGGCGGGCGGCGCCCACACTTTCCTATTACATTCACAGATACCCCCCTCCTCCCACTACTGTATCTTGACATTGCCAGTGGTGGGCGCTTCAGCACGAGCCCCGCGTAGAGACCAACCTGATAACATTTGTTTTGGTTTATATCACTCATTAAAAATATATTGAACGTTTATGTCCTTATTATAAGTTCTGTAGTCTGTACGGTTGATAGTGGATATGATAGTGGTGCAACATTTTTTTAATCCTAGATTGTGAATACTGGGTGACCCATTATGAACTCCCAACTGCAAAGTGCTTCTTTTCAGCGCTTCGCATTTTTTTTATGTAAAAATCGTAAAAAATAATAAATATGCTCCAAATGTAATTTTATCATTTTGTTTTTCTCCTTAAGAACTAACTGTATTTTCACATACTACCATCAAAACTTAAAAAAAAGTAAAATAATTATTGTCTAGAAAAGATTGAAAAACTTTTTAAATTTTGTACGTTAATTATAACTCATAACCCTCCTTAGGAGCACAAAACAAATTTTTGTAAATAATTGCAAGATGTCCAAATTGTTTATTATTTGGTGCACTATAATAATATGTTGTTACATTTTATATAAACTACTAGTTTTTTTTTTTTTTTTTGGAATTGTTTGTTTACATAAAACACAAAAATTTAAAAATTTTGCAAAGTTACAGTATGATCATTGTAGGTAATCAAATAGTAAAAATTCTAGTATCAGGTAGTACATGTAAAAATTCTAAAAAATACGATTTAATAGACAAGAAAAAATTGTTTAGGAAAAATAGTCATATTGTACCCATATACAAAGTTTTATATTTTTAGTTTGTTGTGGAAAATAAAAATTTTACCACGGAAACGAACAATTCTGTAAAAAATTACATAACAATCCATAAATAAGGGGTATGTATAATTGTTTGCTTTATAAATGTACTTTATTAGTACAATCTATTAGCTACAAGAAAATGTAAAATATATGAATATATTCCAAAAAGCATAAAATTTATAACACCAAAAGTCAGTGTGGGCAAATTGAGTAGCGGCTCTTGAACAATTGTGCATAGTATCATAGTATCATAGCATCATAGTAAAAAATATTTAAATTTTTTTATGATTTTTTCTGAGAACAAAAACTGATAAAACAGATATTTCTGAATAGAAATATAAAAAAATAATTATATTCATGACAAAAATAAAGTTTTTTGTTGTCGATAAATAAAATAAAAGCTTCATTTTGAGCGAACACAAATAATACTTTTTTTTCAAGATCTTAGATTATTATGAGAATGCTAAACTAATACCATATTTTTACATGTCTTATTTGATCAAATTGGATAAAAATAAATGTTTAGGCTAGTACCTACATAAATACATACATGGTTGTAAAATTAAAATACACTAAAAAAATTAAATATTTTACTCACTCTTAGTTTTCCAGCCTGGTTTTATAGCCCTATATTGTGTTATTTGTATGTAGGATTGTTATTATTATGGTTTTGAAGTGCTAGTGCTAGTGCTTTTATATAAATACAATGTAATGTTGATAAGTGGTAGGACTTGTTGAACAATGTCTAAAACTAATTTCCTTTCATGCACTGTCACTTACACTAAAATATATTATATATGAACTACACTACACTATTCACTACACTACACTTTCATTTCAATTAACTACACTTATTATGGTAAATACGAACGGTGGAGAGAGCATTGTATATAAACAAAGATGGCTAAACGTAAACTGACGGCCGCTCTTCTACATCATCGCTGTCACCAACCGACGGAAGAACTTTCTGGCTATGTACCCAATTTTTGATTTGTTTATATCACAATAAATAATTTATTTATTACAACTTTTTATAACAATAATTAACACGACAATATTGGATTTTGAAAGAACATGCAAACAAGGGTATACAAACACATTTTTGGTAAAATAACCAAAGCATCCACAACATTGCAATTTGTTTCGTTGGCTACAGTATTTCATTCACTGCAGACTGACAGTTTGTACACCTGATTTCGACTATTGGTTATTGTACAATTATGCGACAAACATCTGCCATTTTTCCCACTTTCGACCCCCTGCTGGGCGGGAATTGAGCAGGAATTTCAAGCTGCACGTTTTAATTTTATTTCTACGTTTATAAAATTGTATACAAAAATTATTAAAAATATGAAATGTACAGAACAGTACATTCTGCGTCGATTGGTACTAAGTTTGTCGTGCTTGCTTTATGATAAACACATGTTTTATTGAGTTTTACAAAAGAGCATGCTAAGTGCCTACTTCCACTATTGTGTATACGTATGAAAATAGCACGAATATACAGTTCATTAACGCCAGGATTCGCGATCTAGGGTTAATGAACTGTAAATATAACAATAGGAGTTTGGTTTCGAGTTGATAAATGAATTTAATTTTTACATTCAGTAGGCTATTCTAAATAGTGACAGCAAAACATGAGTGTATTTTTGGTCATGACAAAGAGTTAGTGCTGCTTGCAATGGGGACAGACTGAATGATACTAGGTACAGATTTGACAGACAGGCTAGGGTTTTACTTCCCAGCAGAGATGAGTGGTTGGGAAGTGCCAAGCCAGTACATGTCAAAAGAAGCTTCTGGTATACTAATCAGTACCTCGGTATACTGTACGCAGCTGGCTTTACTGAGTGTATTACTTTGCCCACTAGAGTTACTAATTTTTCATAGATTTTTGTATAGATCAGTATTTTTGTAAAGCATCTAAACTATAGAGCAATTTCATCTGGCGTGTTAACAACGAACATTACTGATTACTATGCCATCGTTGCAAGAATAGAGTATGAAGACAGAACTGACAGACTACTAGACTTTAATAATAATAACTAACAGTTACGTCACTTAAAAGACTGGGGGATTTGCTCGAGGTTCAGTCATGGGACCACATAGTGACTATACGGGATGTTAATGCTAGTTGTGACGCTTTTTTCGATACTTAAGACATACAGTACAACCTCGATTATCCGGCCTTGCTTTATATGGCAGTCAGTGTCATCCAGTTCGGCAAGTAGAAAACAATAAAAATTATTTACAAGATAAAATTACAATTAATCAGAAGCGCCTTTCAGTTTAAAAACGCAAATGTTGTACACCGAGTGTTTCGGTTTTAGAGTTCGCAAGTTGCAGGCACTGTATTGACTAATCACCCTCTCTCGACAAACTGTCCCTTGTTACTGTGTAATAATTTAATAATGCGCCTGAAGATCCGAGCTGGCGATGTTGATTACTTTTGTTCAGTGTGGCTGGCTGGAAGAGTTCTACGCGAGTAGGGGAAATGGAATAGTTCATTTTACGTACACACCCTCAGTACGTAACAACTGCCGTGCCGACTGATCAAGGTTAACCTTGTTTTGGTTTTCATTGCATTATTTGTACTTCCATCGTTCCATGTCCTAAGTTGAGTTGTCAAGAGATGGGTTGTTATTTATCGAAAAGTTGTCTATAACAGGTTATTTAACGAAACCTGTTATAGATTTAACAGGTTACACGAAATCCCTCTTATTTTTGTTAACTCCCAGTGTGCATCGAGACTTGTGTGCATGAATCACGAATCTGAATACATCGCGAGAACATATCAGGATATGAATACAATATTATGATAATATTTTAAACACAGTTGCTCACATAAAATAATTATCTTTATAATCTATTATATAAATGGGACTTTTGCCTTCATTATAGCGTTTTACGCTCAAAGATATTGCAAAACTCAACTCGATTTTTTTGAGTTTTTTTTAATTTCGAGTCCAGTTCGAATTATTTTCAAACTAGAAAACAAAAAATTTAATTTCGAGCTACTCACACACCCCTGGTCCCTGGACATGCTGGCATTGATGGGAATAGAGGGCTGATGCCCTTATCAAACGGTTAAGAGAAGAATTGATTGGTGGATCTTTAAGGAACACGCTGGTAGATGGAGGACTGAGACCAGACTCAGGCAATCTCGTGCATTTAGTCACGGACCGGATCACAGTCACAGCTGAGCTTTGTTGGGCTGTGACCGGGCCAAGGTGAGGGGTGTTACAGGGCTGCTGACCGGACATAATCTCCTTCATAGACATATGAAGATTATGGGCATAGCAGGAGACTCCACATGTAGGCTCTCTGTGAGGAGGATGAGGAGAGCTCCATAAACATCTTGTGTCATTGTGGAGCTCTTGCATCTCTTAGGTACAAGACTCTGGGTACTGCTTTTCCGGAACCAGAGGATATCAGAAGGGCTAAATTCAGGGAGACCCCATCCTTCATAAGGGGGAATGGTCTCTTGTGACACTGTTGCTAGGCTCGTGGCGCAAAGGGTCATGGAGTCAAAGGCACGGTTGGCTTGATGAAAGGACCACAACCTGGTGTATCTAATCTAGCGCATAATTTAAGACAGATGAATAATTTACAATTTGATATATGGGTTACTCGATAAATATATAGAATTTTGGTTATATGGGGCAGTATGGGTGGAAATTGGGGTTTCTGGATTTTTAACTATGCAATTTTGTCTATGGCCAGGGTTAAAGTGACAAGAGAAATACACTGCACTGGGAAGAGTTGGTTAAATTACTAGATCAGTGTAGTTAGAGTTGAGGTATTCTTGATTAAGTAGCACAACAAATTTATATAAAAAAAAAATTGTTTTTCCTGAATACAAAAATCCTAAAACATAATTTTTACTTTAAGACCTATAAGTGATTATTTATCAACATATAACAATGATAATCAAGTAAAACTCTTAAGAGTTTATGCTGTTGAAAATTTGACATGGGGATTTTATATTAACCCAATAACTGTAGAACGCTGGAAAGTGGCTGCCGTCTAAATGGCAGTGTATACACATTGGGACAGAGGATACAGAGTGTTTTTCTACGATTTCGGAAAATTGTAATTGAAATTTTTATTTAGCGTTGTTTTGTACTTATAATATGTAAAATGAATTATGAAATCACTTTGGACCATTTAAAAATATTCTGAATATATCATTATATTTGGCATATTTTGTACATTTTAAAATCAATATTATATTCTTATTATTACTAACATATCAGGAAAGTGTTAAGTATATCAAAAATATATATAGCTTGGTATAAAGGGTGATTTTGTTGTTTGCCACCATAGGGACCATAAATGGCGGACAACTTAATTTCCATTTTAGCTGTCATAAAGGTTGAATATTAGGGGTGTGCGATACAGCAAATTTTTTTCAATTCAATGCAGCGATGCGATTCAAAGAATTTCAATTTGATGCGGACATAAAGAATTTATGGTTTTTATTAAGTTTTAGAAGCGGTTGAATAACAATAATACATTTTGTTACAGGTACTGTAAAAATAAACGTCACACAACACAAATGTATTACAATATAAGCACAAAATACACAAATATATTACAATACAAGTACAAAATGCACAAATATTATGGTGATCGATTTCAGTGAACCACGCTCACCTTCCTCAGAAGGATTCATGCTCTTTTGTGAATCCCTTTGGTCTGTACTTGTATTGTAATATATTTGTGCATTTTGTGCTTATATTGTAATAAATTTGTATTGTGTGACGTTTATTTGTACTGTATATGTACCAACACATATTAATCTAATTAAAAAACTATTTACAGGTACTGTATCTTGAAATGAAATGAAAACTGGCTTTATTAAAAGGCGGAGTTAGAACTATTAAGTCTTCCACTCAACCCTTTTATAAAAATAACATTTTTTAAAAAATTATATGAAAATCAGACAGTAGGACAATAGATTCCTTAAATAACTAATAAGCATTCCTACTAATAGAATCAATAACTTATATATAATACTTATATATAAAAATTGCAAAACTGCAATTATTGATGCATCAAAATATTTTAGACATAAGTAAATATTCAAATATAAAACATCACTTGTTTTCATTCATACCTCACACATACAAATCGCTCATGAACCACAACCACCGCGACCCCCACCTACCCCTACAGGCCTCGCAGAAGTAGGGCCCTCACTTCCAACCTGAAACGGGCGCGCTTATCAATGACCCTGATATTGTCAGGGAGCGAATTCCATAAGCGACAAGCAGAAATAGTAAAAGAGTTGCTATAGAGAGTGGTGTAATGAATAGGGACTGATAGTAGGGAGGTTCCCTGACGTGTATTTCTAGTGCTGATATCAGAGATGAACTTGAAACGCTTGGAAAAGTACTCGGGATATCTAGTGTTTAATATATTAAACATAAGAATAAGGATGTGGTATTCAGAAAATTGTTTTAGTTTCAGCATACCTAACTGTTTGAAAAATGGAATAACGTGATCGTCCCGTCTTAAATTAAAAATAAATCTAATACAGTAGTTGTGTGCTCTTTGAAGCTTGTCCGAGAGCTTAACAGTCATGTCAATGACCACGATGTCACAGTAGTTGAAGTTTGGCAGAGCTAGAGTTTTTACCAGCATCACTTTAACAGATAATGGTAGATAGGAAGCACACTGTTTAAGACTATGGATGCCAGCAAACACCCTCCCACATACCAGCGTAACATGATCAATCCAACTCAAAGTTTTGGTCATAGTAAGTCCTAGATTCTTTACACTGTCGGAGTAGTCGAGAGTATTGTCATTTAGTCTCAGTTGAGGAAAATCAGTTGAATTGATTTGGCGAAGCAGTCTAAAATGTCCAATAAGAATAGTCTTGGTTTTATCATGATTTAATATTAGTCCATGTCTCTGAGCCCAAGCAGTTATTGCAGCAATATCAAGGTTCATTTGTGAAACAACTCGGTGAGACTCAGCAGTAGGGAAATGTCGGTAAATCTGCAAGTCATCAGCATACAAGTGATATTTAGAGAAAATATGCCACATCGTCAATGCAAAGTTAGAAAAGCAGAGGTCCTAAGACGGATCCCTGCGGCTCACCTTGAATCACAGGTTTCCATCCGGACATGCCCTCCCCAGTACGCATACACTGGCGACGCCCCGACAAGTAGGACCCGACCCAGTCCACACAGCTATCAGAAAACCCATATTTTTTAGTTTCAGAAGGAGTAAGGGATGGTAAACACAATTGAAAGGTTTAGAGAAGTCAAAAAGGGTTAATATTGAAAGATTCCTCTTATCAATGGATGACATGCCTTATATCATCAGTGATTTTCAGAAGGGCTGTTGTAGTGCTGTGTTCAATTAGGGTGGAACCCAGATTGAAAAATAGATATTAGTTTACTGTTTGAAAGATAATTATATATTTACTTATGAACAATTCATTCAAGGCATTTGGACAAGGCGGGAAGGGAAGAATACTTATTGGCTGTAAATCAGAGGGAGAGAGGATTTGAAGTTTTGGGTAGAGGTTGAACAATAGCAGATTTCAAAGCACTGGGGAAAGTAGTTGTCATTAAAGAAAATATTGCTGTAATGATAGGTAGTGTAACGGGTAGGGTATGTTTTATAAATTTTATTGAACTACTGTCAGCTCCGACTGCGTTACTGGTTATAAAATTCAAGGCTTTTAGAACTTCTTCATCAGTAATCAAACGGAATGAGAATTTATGAAGAGGCCTTGGAAAAGGAGAATGGGTTAGTTCATTGACATACATTTTTGCTTTTGACAAATCAATAGGAATATGAGTGAAGTAATCATTAATAGCATCAAGGCTTATGTTAATGGAAACATTAGGATTTCACTTCCCAATCCCCAGCTCCTTAACGTTTGTCCAGAGTGATTTAGTGAACTTATTCTTGTAAGATAATGATCGGTAATAATGTAATAATTTTAGAATTAGGGATATGTTGCTGGGTTTGGTTTCTGATTCTCTTATACACATTCCAATCATGGGCACACTTAGATCTTTTTGCCTTCCGGAAGCATGCATCTTGTTGCTTTTGCATTCTACGTATTACACCTGTGATTCAGAGTGTGGGCTTTTTTGTAATCCTTTTTTTATAAGTGGGGCATGTTGATCAAGAAGATAAATACGTTGAACTTACTGACCATTGTGTCAATATTGGTAAGTTGAAGAATATCATTCCATGGGAAGGACATTGCATCAAAGATAAGTGAATCAAGATTAATTCTATTGTAATCTCTGTATTGGATAAATTTGGCACTTTGCTTTTTGATGATGAACACAGAAAATAAGGTCATGCTTTGAAAGTCCAGGAGCTGGAACTTGACTGTGATAAGCGACTAGGTCGGGGTTACAAACCGCCATGACGTAAAGCCATGTGTCAACTATTGAAGTGTGATAAGTAGCTTTTAGTGGCAGTATAGTCATATTAAATGATTAAAACATATTTGTTAAAAAAGTCTTGTTGTAAGTAAGTGGTCCCAGTAAGTCAGTATTGAAGTCACCCATGACAATGACATGACTGTATGGAGGCAATAGGTCTAGCAGCGAGAGTTCATATTCTGCCAGATACCCAAGATTAGGTGCCCTATAAAAAACACTGACAAGGACATGTGTTACATCAACACACACGTCAAGAAACATGAACTCTGATCGGTCAGGTCGGGAAGTATCCAAGCGAAGTACAATGAATGAATTAAGGTTTAGTTTAGAGTATATCGCAATACCACCACCAACCTTATGAACCCTGTCATTATTCCTAATAATGTGTAGCTACGAAGACCTACAGAAGTGTACCTTGCTAGTACAAAGAAAGATATTTTAAAACATACATTTCTTGATCATATAAATGTTAGCTAGTTTTTCTTATATGTATGCAACAAAAATATAAAAATTAACTTTATATCAAAATCAAAGTAAGAAAGTCAACTAAAAATAATATAAGGATTGTAAGATGGAGGGATTCACAGAATGCAGTAGGCTTAATGCACAATAAATCATAATTATTTTGAAATAAAAGTTTAGGGCTTAATAAATTTGTTTAGCACTAAGCATGCTTATGTAACCAAGTAACTAAGGACAAATATAGGAAAAAACTAGTAATGAAGAAATTTGATGGCTCTGTATTAAATTCATTAAATTTAAATGCCAATAGTTGTACTTTGCTGTTGTTGTGGGATCAAAATTTAATTTTTTACAGTTAAATTGATATATGTCACAGGTAAAAAGTAGAATGTATAAAATAATGGAAAACAACTTAATTATTCTTATTCACTATCATAGTTGGAAAATGATGACAAGACATATTTCTTTTGCACTTGCAATCAGTTGACTGAAATAAATATTGATGCAAAGTCACATAAGCATAATAGATGAAAATAAATAAAGATATAAGACTACAACAGAACACGTACCTGGCTTGGTGCCCTTTACGGTAACCTAAAATAAGAATTACTTGTAATGGTTTTTCATTACTAAGGTCTATAACTAAACATAAAAATAACTTACAGATCAACATGTTGTGTAGTGCTCGTTGCTGTATGTAGTGCATTTTCTTGAAGTTGCATGGCATGGGTTATGTCGTTATTAATTTGCACCATGGGGATCATGTGTCGGGGAGTGGTATCTGGTCTCATATATGGAGAAACTGCAACACTTCTCCGTTTGTTCTTCTTTGGTAGTTTGCAGGGAGCTGAAATTAAAAATTAAATATCATTTTTCGATTAATTTTTGAGTCATTCATTGTTTTCAAAATTCAATCAACAATGCTAAAATATATGACAATTGTTGCATGGATTGAACTCGATATGCATTTGAATTTAAAATAAGAAATTGCACCTACTGTATTGCAGTCAAACATTTTTTCAAGTCCAGAGATGTTATTAGAGGAATTGGCCCAGGACATTTAAAACAAATAAATAAGGAAAATATAACGGAAATATTAATCTTGTAATTTAGAAAAGCAGTTTCCTCAAATTAGATGACTAAATACAGCACAAGAACTAAACACTTCAAGTTCGGATTTCCCCCTGAGTTATACCCTTCTGCCAGTTTTTCTTTTTTTTCTTGCCATTTTAAGTTAAATTACAGAAATATGTTAAACCTGTTAATATTTGTCAATTGGCATTAAAAAATAAAATTTAATAGTAAAACAAACTAAAAACATGCTTTTATACAACTAAAAAAATAAGAGTCAGTATAATTCACTGATTCTCAAAATACTGATTCAGGAGGTGATAGATATATTTTTACGAATTAAACACCAACAGACCTGTCACTAACAAAATATATTCAGTACAATGATTGAAATTTGTCCTGCGTTTAGTTACCGTTCAAATGGTTTCAAAATAACTCGAATGAAGCACTTATCTGATTGTCTCTATGTGTGTAGAGTAGGTCATTTGGCAGTAGCGATGTATTTACGCTTGTGTATACAGCACGACATACAACATTGAAAGGTTTATTTAAACCTAGATGTGTGGATCAAGCCATATACCTGATGGGGACTTTCAAAACTTGAATTTTATGTAAATTTATACTATATTTATATTCAATATTTATTCAGGTATATATTTTAAAACCACATATCAAGTAAGGAGTTAATATAAATTTACAGTTAATTCAGTTCAAAATTTCAAATCAAACAAATTCTGAATACAGATCCCCGAAAATCCGAACTAATTGGGGGGACAGTCTGTTCAAATACCTTAAAATTTGGATTATCCAAAAATTACCATAATCATTCAAAACATTCATATTTCCCTAAGAACCATTTAGCGCAGTTGTTAAATACACAGATAGATAAGAACAACATAGTGGGACTAGGATAAGTCACCGAGTTGACCTTACATCACTGCACCTGTCTTGTCACTCTATCCCTCTTCCTACCGTCTCAGATTTGTTACTGGTCACGGACTCTAGAAATGAATTAGGTAGGTATCACACGCACATTCTCTGACGTTACATGGGCGAAGTGACAGCTGGGTGGAACTACGAACAACAAATAAACACAAAAATACTTGTTCTATTGTTTAATTGCTAACACACTGTAACACAGTTTTGGCACTGCAGTTTTTATTTACTGTATTCGTGTTAAGTGTTCAATACTGTAGTTTCTGTATTATTTTAACCTTACTGTACATCAAATTCGGAGTTGATTTGTTATTTACGTAATTTCACTCTAAACTGTTGTTTGGTTTATGCAACTGGTCTTACATTGGAGTGTGGTACAACGAGAGTTAATCCTACACTACTGAATTTTCTGGTTTTACTGTACACTGTATAATAAACATGTTTTCAAGTTTTTCATCTTCAATGTTTTATTTATTTTACTTCCAGTTTCTGTTGGTTCGAATTTCCCGAAAGTTCAAATTAGGGTTGATAGATTTGCGGAGTTTTACTATACCATGAAACCACCGATTTCGAAAAACAGGGTTTTGGCTTTCAGAAATTGATTGGCGTGGTCCTTAACTTAGAAAACCTCCTTTTAAGCCTAAACTGAGAAACATTTCCTAAACTGCCAAGCCACTGCAGTCAACAGCACTATAGAAGACAATATACAGTCTTAACATATGTAAGCTAAACCATGATGTCCAATTTCTACTGTATCACTATGTGATTATTAAATGTCAAGTTGAGTAGACCATACATTGATGTTTTTAAATTTAAAATTTTCAAGAATGACATTTAAAATTTAATATATTTACTTTACAAAATTATAAAAATAATAAATTTTTTCTAAACTCATCTTATGATCCACTAGAATAGTTCTTCATTTATCAAATGACACTTCCAGTATTATGTTAAGATCATTATTGGACCAAATATTTGAAATAGAAATCCAAATTTTTGTTTTTTGTGAAGTGAAATGGCTGCACTTGAGTAAACATTTATTTGGAAATTGAACAATTCTAACATCAGGCTCATAGAGCTTCAAATCAAAGCAGCAAGATTAAAACAAATGTATAAAAGCAGCTGGTAATCTGTTTATATAACCTTTTGAACTACATTTATTTTGCCACACAGTGCCCTACCAGATACATTTAATTTTTTTCAATTTTGCACACGTTTGTTATATATAGTGGCCAGCGGATTGAACAGCTGTCCCGTCTATTGGCGCAAACGGCACAGAGTACACAACGAGTACTATTTTTGCTACTACTATTATTATAATATACAAGTCTACATTATATAGATATCGTCTTGTACCGACATTGTTATATCAAAGTATCTAAGAAACGTAACTAGATATTTTATTGGCATTTTTATGAAAAAATAAGAATTTTAAAAATAAATTAGTTATTTTGCGGTTATAGGCGCTACAATACCCTAACGTGCCGCATATATAGGGGTAGTAAGGGTTAAAATACAATATTGAAACCATTTTGAACCTAACCACCATTTTGAAACTGAAAGCGTTGTCATCTGGGTACTCTTTAACGAGATGACAATGCTTTAAATCACAAAAAAAGTTTCCTCTATTGTTTATATCACCCATTCTTTTAAATTGGCAAATCGATGAATTTGCCATAATGTAGTCTACAAACATTGTATTTTAACATTTTTGGGTAAAATGTGTAGTTTTTTTTTATATTTGATTTTGAAATGTTTAGACACCCACCATTTTGAAACTGATAAACTTAGACAAACGGCATTTTAACATGAAATATTTTCTTATAAGATCAACATTTATACCAAAATTTAGTATGGCATGTCACACGGTTTTAAAGATATTAAAATATTTTTAAGAAACACAAACAGACAGAATACCAATCGAGAAAAAACACATGTTATATGTTATTATTTCCTTGTATTGACCTAACAAACAATTCTCTAAAATATGTGACACTCGAAGATAGACACATTGTACATTCTTTTTAATTTAAATCTATGAATTTAATTTTAATACGTCTATTTTTATAATATGACAAATTTATTCATCTGCTGATTTATGAAGAAGCACTATTTTAAGTACATTCATGTATAAGAACTCATGTCCTGAACACAGACAAACAGTCTAAGCAGGAAAATTAATTAATTATACCTTTATTGTACTTTTTCATTTTGTATATGTATATTTTCTAACCAGTACCACAAGTAGTACAACTTTAACATTAAAGTTAGACATGTTACATACATAACAATAGAGTAAGTAGAAAGCTATCATCTGATAACTCTTAAATAGTAAATCCATGTAATAAAACCTGTTACATACTGTGCATAACATATCAATCAATCGTTTATTGCCATATTACATATTACAGTATCGACAAAGTCATAGTACAGCATACATGTTAAGTCCAAAAATATATCAATAATTTCTTATTTCTATACACAAATAGAATCAAAAATGTCAATGTAAACTCTACAGAACATAATTGTTAAAACAGATATATTATTAATGTTAAAAGTCAATGTTTTTCAAGTTGAAAAACTCGTCAATAGAATAAAAAGGATTATTCAACAGCCAGGTATAAAGCTTTGTTAAAAATGTTTTCTCTGTATACTTTTCAATTATAGGTATAAAACAATTATATATCCTCAAACAAATAACCGAGTGACTATTAATAGATTTACTCAATCTATTAAAACCAATAATTGCTTGACTTTTTTCCTTGTATTATAACTATGCACTGTATTATTAAGATGTAGTATATCTTTATTATTAAAAACATAGTTAATTATATGAAATATATATAGATTAATAATTGTCTGTAATTGCAGTTTAATGAAGATTGGCTTACAATGATCTGTGATATAGGATTTGTTAATTATTCTTAAAACTTTTTTTAAGATAAGGATTTCCGAAATTCTGTTGGCATTACCCCAATATATTAAACCATACCTAATAATTGACTGGAAATAAGAAAAATAGGCAATTTAACATAGTTAGAATCACAAAGGATTGTAGACGCTTCAATAGAAAAATTACCCTCGAGAGCCTACAACTCAAATATTCTACGTGACAATCCCAGGTCAGGTGCCTATCCAGGAAAATTCCAAGAAATTTCACACTATTGGAATATGAGAAATCTGACGAATCATCCTTATCCGTATTTTTGGTACTAAATAACACATTTTGTGTTTTTTCCTGATTTAAAAGGAACCCATTGGAATTAAACCAATCAGAAACAGTTGTCAGTGTACTCTTAGTTAACAATTTAACATCATTGAAGTCTTTATTAATATTTAAAATAGTTGTATCGTATAGGACAGTGGGTGTCGGAACAGATGATGGAAGGTTGTTTATAGAGATTAAGAATAAAAAAGGCCCAAGCACTGAGCCTTTTGGTACTCCAAACGATACTGTAGCTTCTTGTGACCACAGACCATTAATAAGAACTTTTTGTTTTCTATTATTTAATAAGATTGAAACAAATTTAGAGCTAAGCCCCATTAATGCCATAATACTGTAATTTAGATAGAAGATCAGAGTGGTTGACACAGTCAAAAGCTTTGTTCAGATCGCAAAATGTGATCTGAGCAAAACATTTATCTTCAAAAGCTTTTTTGATTTCTCTTAAGAGTTTATCCATTGCGTGTGACGTAGATTTACCGCTTCGAAAACCGAATTGTGAGTTGCTTAGAATATTATTTTCTTCAAAGAAGGAACTAATCTGATCAAATACCAACATTTCAAACAATTTAGATATACAGTAAAACCTCGATAATTCGGCCCTCGAAAATTCGGACCCTCCAGTAATCCGGCCCGATTCTAAAAGTTGTAATTTTAAGAGAATAACTGATAATAAATAGTAATACAGTACAGTAATAGTATTTTAGACAATTCACAATTGTATTGGAATCGTAGGGCCCAGGGATAAAACCTGCAGCTCACATACGCGCACGTGCACACGCGATCAACAGAACAATGACAAGGTCAACGCTCCTAGACTGGAGGGGGAATATGGGTTATTTCTGTCTCACACACACCACATCAGTCGTTGCGCGTCGCTCAGACAGATGACATGTGCTTGTTCCGTATGTTTACTATTGTAGTGTAGTGATTCGACGATTGTACTGTTGGTAGAGCTATCGTGTTGAACTGATTATACCGAGCTGTTGTTTGTTAGATTAAGCTTGAAAATGAGTGGAAAAAACCAAAGAAACATGTTTTTGTGACAATGGAACAAAAGCTTATTGCTTTAAAAAGACTGGATGCAGGGCAGTCGGCAAAGAAAATAGCGCAAGATTTTAATGTGGGCAAGAGTACGGCTGGGGACTGGAAAAAAAATCGTAAAGAAATTGAACAGTGGTGTACAACCCAAGCTTCAACGAGCGGAATTAAGAAAAGAAAAACTATGAAAAAAGGAGGTTTTGAAGAATTAAGTGAAGCTTTGTTTTTGTGGTTTGTTCAAAATCGAGAGAAAGGTGTTCCTATTTCTGGTCCGTTGCTGAAAGAAAAAGTTCTTCAGTTTTATAAGGATTTAGGAAATGAAGACAAAGAGTTCTGTGCAAGTGAGGGATGGCTTGAAAAATAGAAGCTACGTCACGGAGTTCGGCAACTGCAGGTTAGTGGTGAAAGGCTGTCTGCCGATGAAGCAAGTGTCACTGATTTTAAATCAGATTTTCAAAATGTGATAGACTAGGAAGGGTTAAGTGGGGAACAGCTATACAACTGTGACGAGACTGGACTAAACTTTAAAATGCTGCCAACGAAAACTTGGCTAGTAGACAAGAAGATGCGGCTCCAGGCCATAAGAAGAAAAAAGAAAGAGTCACTATATTAGCTTGTAGTAATGCCACAGGACAGCATAAATTAAAATTGTTAATGATAGGGAAAAGCAAAAATCCACGTGCTTTCAAAAAGATTAAAGATAAGGCTTTGTTGCCAGTAAATTATACGAACCAAAGCAGCGCGTGGATGAATTCAACAATCTTTAAAGACTGGTTTTTTTGGAAAGTTTGTTCCTTCTGTTGAAAGACATCTTAAGGAAAACAATTTGCCAAGGAAAGCCTTACTCATTTTAGACAATGCTCCAACGCATCCATCCGTTGAAGACTTGACCAGTGGTGACATAAAATGTATGTTTTTACCACCAAATGTAACCTCTATCTGCCAGCCAATGGACCAGGGTGTCTTAGAAGCTCTTAAAAAAAAGTATCGGCGCAAATTAATGTCGGTGCTGATTTCAAACATTGACGAAGGAAACAACATGAAGGACAGCCTCAAAAAGATAGACATTTTAGATGTGGTTAACTGGATAAGTCAGTCTTGGGAAGAAGTTGAACCTGTGACTTTAGTAAGATCCTGGAGAAAGCTTCTAGACCACAAAGCCGATAACTACGACCCACCTATTGAGGATGACAATCCAAGTGAAGACAGTGACAACAACGAACTTGTTCGACTTCTGCATGGTGTCTCTGGTTGTGAAGACATCAGCCCCGAGGAAGTAAATGAATGGGTAAACAGCGATGAAACCGAAGAGCTTACTGACAGTGACATTATTGAAATGGTTACAAACAGTGAAGAGAACGAAGACCCAGACTACCACGGTGAAGGAGGGCATGAGAGTGAGTCAACTATCACTCATGGAGATGCTTTCAAGGCCATCGATTCGCTCATTCACTATGTAGAACATCAAGAAGAAGCTACGCCAGCTGACATCCTACTTTTCAGAAGATGGAGAGATGTAATTTCTAGGAAACGACGTGACAAAATTAAGCAAAAAAAGATAACTTCTTTTTTCAAAAAGTAATCAAGTGAGTAGGCTTTTATAAACAACTTTACTGTTCGTCTTTTACTGTTTAGTCTTACCTTTTTGTTTTTTACAGAAATATTGAAAACTTGAGTAGTGATTTGTAGTTTGTTGTATTGGATTCAATTTAATTTTCAAATAAAGAGCTACACAATGTATTAAACAAAATGTGTAATTATTACAAACCTCCAACTCTAAGAATTTACTGTAAATTTATGTACAGTAAACTTTTTACTCTGCAACGAAATTATTATACATACAGTATTTAGGTTTTTGTTAATTGAAGCAGTTAGTTTTGGGATGTGCCTGCAAACCCAGTACTAAGAAAAGCAGTGCTTGTTGTTAACTTCTTAAAGAAGCTAAAGAGGTCTGAAATGTATTACATTTTAAATGGTCTCTCGATAATCCGGCTTTTTCATAAATCCGGCCTACCCTCTGCCCGTTTAGGCCGGATTATCGAGGTTTTACTGTAACTGGAATTACTGATATAGGTCGATAATTTTCGGGTTTGTATTTAGAACCCTTTTTATAGACAGGACAAACACGTGATATTTTCAATTGATTTGGATATTATCCCTCCCTGATACATAGATTGATACAATTTGTTAATGATTCAGCAATACTAATTATAATAGTTTTTAAAAGGTTGTTTGACATATTTTATATATATATATATATATATATATATATATATATAGCAATGATATACTCAACATCTTAGCTGCATTTATGAGGTGATCAATAGAAATTGTTTTGAATTCAAAGTGTGCTGGGGTTACAGAGCTCTGTTGCAAAAAATCACTAGGACTATTTTTGACAAAGAAATTTTCTGCTTAATGTCAGAGACAGAGGTAATGCAAAATTGATTAAAGGTGTCAGGAGTGAAAGTTAATCCAACAACCTTTCTGTCTGTCGAAGAATTCTTCTTTATAACATCCCATGCAGCCCTACACTTGTCTTTGTTGTTCTCTATGAATCTAGTGTTAAATGTCAGTTTTGCTTTTTTAATGGCCTGTTTATAATCCTTTTTTAGTTTCAAAACGTAATCAGTCAATGCATGATCTTTATGTTTTTTTGACAGGCTATAAAAACACATTAGGCTATCTCTCATTTTCTCAAGGTCGTTAGTGTACCAACTGTTTTTTTTAACTGTTTCCTAATATAGTTGACTTTCTTAATAGAAGTAAAGTAGTTTATATTGTCACATAATACAGAAAAGAACATATCAAAGATATTTTTAGCATCAGATTCTGAACATTTAGAGAACATAAGTTGCCAATTATAAGTGCTTAGTTTATCTGTTAAATCACCAAATACCTTTTTAAGAACTACTGGCTTAATAGCATAAGTTATGTTTGCACTACTGGAGTTTTTTAATAAGTTTCTTAATTGAGAATTATTGATTTTAACTGAAAGAGCATTGTGATCCGAATAGGGGAAAGAAATCACGTTACATTTTATATCATGATTGAAATAATTTACAAATACATTATCTAAACAGTTGTTTCCTCTAGTTGGATTGTTATTCAGACAGTAAAAATCGTGTTGCCTTAAATTATTTAAAAATTTACTAACGGTATTTTTTAGTAGTTATATCAAAGTTTGAATTAAAATCCCCTCCAATAACAATAAAATATCCAGACCAATAGCCTAGGAAAGTTAAGAATTTGTCGAGTGTTTCCAAGAAAATATCTGAATTAACCGCAGTCAAATGATATACGGACACTACTATGAGTTTCATTGTTTTAATAATAGTGGCCGAAGCCTCAAAATGAAACTCCTGGCAGAATTCAGCTATGTCCAAAGCCTCAGCCTGTAGCATGCTTTTTATGAATATCAGACTTCCGCCTCTTATGTGATTACACCTACTAAAGGCACTTACACAGTAGTAGTCATCCGGATATGAGAGCATGGCCTCCTCGTACTCTAGCCAATGTTCAGACAAACATACGATTTTTACATCAAAATTCTTCAACAAAATGCTTTCTAAAACTAGGGTCTTGTTTTCCAGGCCCTGAATATTTAAAAAAATTATCTCAAAATCATTTTTTAACTGATTTATAGCATTTGTGTTATTTGTCTTTTTATATTCAGTGTGATTCACAGATAAACCAGCAGTGCTAAATACAAATTAAACTTTGGTTACAAGGTACAGAACTAGAGCTAATATCACCAACACTATCACCACTGCTCTGCTTCAGCGCCTCACTGAATGTGAGGTCGCCTGGAACTACCACAACTTTCTGACACTGGTCTGATATCACTGGCGCAATTTCATCAATCAGGGATTTCCCTGTCGCTGGCAAAGTGAGATTTTTAGTTGTTGATTCAGCTCCATCTAGACCATCATCGGCTTCCAAGGAATGTTTATTGCTCTGGGACAAAAAAGTGGCAGGTCCTGATGATTCACCACATATGAGCTCTTTCATTCGCAGCAAGAAGTCATCATGAGATTCTACATTTATTGGTATTTTATAGGATTTCTGACGGTATGACACAGTACTGACTTTGGCCTTTGTACAATGCTGAAATGTTAGTATGTTGTTAGCAAAGTGTGTCAAATCAAATCTATCCCTAACACAGCCTATCGGAGAACATATGAGGTGTTTAAGTCCATTTTTCTTGAAGTTCACAGTCAAGTCGTGGAACGCAACATCATAATCATGTTTAGTTGGCTTGCTGTATAATCTGTCCTTAGTAACTAGACTAAACACAGAGGCTTTGTTTCCACCATACTGAAGTGCAAGACGGTTGGTAATGAGTCGAGAAGTGTTAGGTCTTCCAAAAAGCTGTTTGAAAACTACCGCCACCCCTGCCGACATGTGACGAGGATCATCAAAGTCTGCGGAGATACTGTGAGCGAAACCAATTGTTTTGTCATCTCTATAGCGCTTAATTACCTCAGCCATGTGTGTCTCAGTTATATTTATATGCTTATTGTCCTGTGATAAAATTTGATGTCAATGTCGATGATTTTAAAAGCAAGCTTCTTCTTTCCTCCATAACTTAAATGCATGCCATGTTGTGTAAAATGATGTCTCTTAAATAAGTCAAAGTCAATAAGATCAACATTTTGCATTCTTGAGACCAGTTCTCTAATGTAGTTATTAACTACAGCTATATCATAATGCACTATATCAGTTGGCTGTTTATCATAGCGGGGAGGTATTGTAGTGATGCATACTGTTCTAGTTTTACTAATAGAGTGTAGTTTGCTTTCCAAATGGTCATATATATAGTTTGTATGTCCTTTCAACATGTCATTAGTCCCAGCTATCAGAATAACTGCTTGATGTTGAGACCTGGCAGCATGGCTATAGATATGCTGACAATCAGCCCCAGCTTTAACTAGTCCATCCATATAAACCTTTCCATTACTGCATAAGCCAACAATCTCTGGAAGCCCTCTTCCTTGGCTATCAGCAAAGAGGTCAACTTTTACTTGTACTTTTTCAGGATTGCTGGCAAAGAGCAGGTTTTTTGTTCTTTTACTTTTGTTAGTGGGTTTGATTGTTTTTGATACGTTGTGATTTTGACTAGTTTGTTGTCCTTGATGTATCCCAGATAATGAAGCAAACTTATTTGCTGTTTTTATTTCAAATTCCTTATTAGCATTCGAGTGTAAATTTTTTGTTTTATGTTTTGGATATTTTACTGTTTGCCACTTTTCTTTCATTGGCTTAATGATGTTACTATCAGAACTTACCATCAAACAATTCTGTTTTGATTTATTACAATCTGACTGTGGATGAGGGAATTCTGATTCGAAGGACTTAAACATTAGATCAGAGATTATTTGGGGGTTCAATTGCATATGTTGATAGTTGTGCCATAAATATGTTAGCTGTGCTCTTTTTGTGATGATATCTGACTGTTTGATGGTACACAGAAGTTTACTATCAGCTACTCCCAAAGAATCCAAAGAATTACATTTAGTAAGTTGTAGAAGGATTTCAGTAAAAATTATAGCATATACGCCACAATCAACTGCGTTAGGTTGTTGGGGAACTGTGACGGCTTGTAGGGGAATTTCAGTTTCCATTTTCAGATACTTATGAACTTTATTTATTATCTGTTGAGCATGTTTATGATTGTATGTTCCTTTTTAGTCAAAATAAAGAAACTTTTGCAAACTCTTCACAAACACCAGTAGACTCCAGTGCGACCCTTCTGTTCTGTAGAGGTTTTGAGTGTCTTCGGTATCATTTCCGTTCATGTTGTGCTGTAAATCGTGAATAGGAAAAAATATATGTGTTTTTTCACACAGTTTTAATGGCTCAAGAAGATGGTCAGTATCCTGAAGGCATTTTATTGCGTGTGTAACCACGATGTTCATAAGGAGAATAGTTTTATCGTGACGCAAGAAAGATGTTGTTAACATATCGTAGTACAACTGTATTGTATCGTCTGTTATCCATTTATTTTCTAACACCGATAAACTGATAGATAATTTTTCATCAATATTAGTTTGGCTGTTGCAATTAGGCATTTTTACAGTTGTATTTGAACAATCTGTTTGTACCGATGAGGTTTGATATACTGGTAGTTTACTTGATACCTTTTTAGTAGGTACTGGTGCACTTAAAGTTACTACTGTTTTGTTATGCATCATTCTGGCTTTGTGATTATTTAATGGGGTTTTCTGTTCACACAGGGGTGATAATTTATTTAGGTTTTCCTGTGATTTTTCTATTTCCATTAGAGCAGTTTGTATTTTTCTTTGTGCCTTTTTGCAACAGATTCTAGTGAGTATTTGACCTTATTTTGTTCATTGTAATGACAAATGTCAATCCCACTAACCAGTGCAGTTTCATTAGTTGAGAAAAATGTGACTTTATATTTATTTTAATTTTTGTATTTTTCCTTGTCAATACTAGATATTTTTGCTGGCCAGAAGGGAAATCCTTTAACTTTTGCAAAAACTAAATTATTAATTTTAAAATCAATTTTGTCTGAGGACTTAGTCATTTTTTTAATGTTTTAAATATATATATTTTTTCCTGAATATAATACGAGTTTGTGGTATTGACAGATACGACTATTTTTGTTTACTACTTTTTTTGTTAATATTTTTATTCAATATAGAATAAATAAAATATAATACGACCTCAATCTATAGCCAAGTCAGTTAAATGGGCTGAATGGGCTTCCTGATAAGAACAAGGTGAAGGTCACTAGGCCTGTTACACTGACTGATAACACACACTCTTCAGTCTAACAGGATAGTTTGTACAGTGACAATGTGAACCCCTTCCTCAATGTCAAAATATGTAAATTAAAATATAGTAAATATGATTAAGTACTTTTGGTTAGTACTAAGCAAATAAATTCATTGACAACATGTTTAGTCCTGGGTTGTTTTGTGACCAATTATGCTTATTTTTAATTATATAAACAAATTAATTTAAAACTACAATTTTCATGTATCCAGGTAAGCATTGTATTTTTAAGTAATATTTCCTATTGAAATTTTCTGATCGTATGATGTTATAGTTTATATTATAAATAATACCAACTTATTAAAAACTACAGTAGTAAAGAACAATGGACTCGTGACTATCCGGATCAATGTGGCGACAAACCAAGCCAAATAGCATTAATTTGTTTTTGTTTTTTTTTTAACTTCACTTGCCAGCTCACATGGGCATGTGCGTGAACTTTATTCAGCAAGTGAGGAACCGACCTTACCTGTGGGAATTCAAACCTCATGCCTTGCCCTCCGCAGTCTAACCCTTAGTCACTGAGCCACTATGCCGGCAAATTATGTATATGCTGGAGTTAAAGGTTAAGTGGTCCGTGCCAGGATGCAGAAGAAAAAAAGATTTCACTGTTTCCTACTCTTGAGAATTTTGTTGACCAAAATGACATCCAACTTGGTCCTGAATTTCTGGCTGACATTAAAAACCATTGTCTCAGCTTAATTAACAGCTACAACCTTTACTTTCCTGAGGACTTGAATGAATATTCCTGGATCCAAAACCCGTTTGCAGAGATAGAAATGGCACCAGACAACTTTACTGCATCAGAAAAAGAACAGTTGTTTGAACTAAACTGTGATTCGGAACTTCGGCAACAATTTTCAAAAATGATGCTTGTGGACTTCTGGGTCGAAAGGCGTGAGGATTACGGACAAGTAGCTGACAAAGCAATTAAATTTTTGCTTCCGTTTTCAACTTCATACCTGTGTGAGACAGCCTTTTCATCTCTTGTGTACCTCAAGAACAAATATCGAAACAGACTTCTAAATGTGGAAAATGATCTCCGTTTAAGGCTAAGCAATCTTAGACCAGACATTCCAAATCTAGCTTCAAAAATTCAAGTGCAACCTTCTCATTGACATCATGTTTTGTATTGTGTTGTCTTTTCCATTTTTTTGTTGCAATGTGTGTCATATCTTGAGCTTATTGTGTTTCTTGTTCATTTCAATTAATTCATTATTAAATGTTACAACACTACACAGAACTTCATTTTTCATCCTTTTTGTTGTATAGGTTAGTTAGGCTTGCACACTATTAAACATTTGTCCATAGGTCCAATTCATACTTCAAGTGACTAGGTGGTACGTGAAATATTTTAATCTAGTCAAGTGGTACACCAGTAAAAATGGTTGGGAAACACTGGCATAGGATACCAACTATGAATTTAAATGCATTAATTTTGTATTTTTGTTGGCCTTGTTGTGAAATGTTGTATAAAACAGTACAATATTAATGTAGATAAAAAAGTAAGGTTAATGTTTTATATTACCATAAAATGCCCAATTTAGTTTGATTTGGCAATGTAAATAATAGCCAACATTAAACTTAGTTACTGCACCAAACCCTTCAGTAACTGTAGTGCAATTTGCTAACTTTAAGAAAATTTATAAAAATTAATAGGGTTTTTGTGGCTAATTGTCAGTCCAAAAATTTGACGGTAATGATTAAACTAGAATAAACCCCTGCAGGCATTGTATGCCAACCCTGTCACTTACTTCTGTGGGGAAGCTCAACCTACAGCCTCTCCAGGACACTCTGCTAGAGTCCCACTAGAGAATCTTAGCCTTAAGCCACCAGGAAACTCTGCTTGGTATGCCAGGTCTCACGTGCCAAACATTCACGAGGTCTGAGCGTAGCCAGTCACCCTACCACACAGCCTTCGATGAGTGCAGTATTGATCAGACACCTCTTCTTCTCACAGAGCCACCAAAATTGATGAAAAGTCTATTTAATGAGGCAGTGACCTAGCTGCTTTCAGCCACTGCTGATTTGGTTCAATAAGCTTGGTATCCAGGACCTATGTAACGTTACTGATCTGCTAGCTGGTCTCAATTACTTTCAGATATCCTCGTGCCTGCATCTGAAATTCATCCCTGTCTGGTGAGAAGCACAATTTCAGTCTTCTCTTTTGCTACAGTCAAGCCATGGCTTTGCATGACTTGATTCAGCTGCCATTGAGCGTTGCAGTAATATCAACCATCTATCCCATGGAAGGCTGTTCTAACATCTCCATTCAGAGGATTCCATGTGGAATATCCAGCACAAATCCGGTCTCAAGATTTAGCTCTTGAGACAGCAAGAATCATAATATCCCTGCTAAAGAGTCCATCGGATATATTGTAAAGTAACTATCTACCACTAACGTAACTAACAAGCATCCTCAGCAGGTAAGTGGGTATATCATAGTTTTGTAAGGCAGTAAGCATGTCAGCCCACCTGACCGATTTTAATGTATTTTAAACAACCAACATGGCCAACAAGACCAGCTTTCTGTTCCAGAGGCTGCTACGCTGCACAGCTCAGCCACATATCAAGAATTTTGAGCGCTCAGCCCATACTGGCAGAAGAAAGTTCTCTGCTCATTTCTTATTGCTTTACCACTTTTTCAGCAGCATTTCAAGGAACTTAGCATTTCTATCCAGCATATAGAGAGATCAGAATTCAAAGAGGTTTTGGTATCCTCTTTCCTGTGTCTTATAAAAATGAGGCAATGAGCTTTATATTGATTAGGAAAAATGTCTTCCAGATGGTAGCAGTTATAGATTATTGAGCAGCATCAGAGAAAACCCCTTGCAACTACTCTTATACATCAGCAGTAATTGTGTCCAGACCCAGTGCCTTCTCATACACTTGAACTAGCAAATCAGACAAGTTTTCTCCTAAGGATTGATAGAGCACAGAGAGATGGGTGAGAAAAAATCCAAAGATGATTGTGTCCATCTGAGAAGCATTCATGCTTGGGATTGTTGACTGGGGGAAATTGTAGAGGTTATGGACAAGAGGAGTAGACAATTGAATGATCCAATCCTCTAGACTTGATTGACATCCTCTACAAGTACACTTCATTAGAGTCATGTTTTTAGGATGGACAGGTGGGGTATTAGTCTTGTGTATATAAGGGTAGTAAGTGCATGAAGTTATTGCATGCTTCAAGTCTTGATTGGCAACATCTATAGTTAAAGTAGAGAAAATATGGGGAAAAGGAATCAAGTACTAATTGAAAGAAGCCCAAAGTCAATTTTATTAGACTACTAATTGATCAATGGAACATAGCAATCAAACACTAAAAAGTAAATTTTTACAAAAGTCTAATTTGACTGAAACATAAAAATATTTGCGAAAAAATCAGGGAAAAACTAGTTTTTCAATTGATAGCAAAAAATTAATTCTTACTTACTTTACATTTTTTTATCATAAATATATTAATGTGCAACATAATTTACCTTGTTTTCTTTCCTTTATTAAGTCATCTCTATGTTGTTTGGCTTCAGCAGATAGAAGTGCAACATCCTTCTCTATTATAGAATCTAAATTGTATACTTCAATACATGCAGTAATTTTAGCTCTGCAGAATGGACAAATCTTTTTCTTCATTTTCCACTCTTCAATGCAGGATTTACAGAACATATGACCACAGTTAAGAACTGTGGGCTGTAATATAAAATCAATGGTTATATTACAATAATGTGTATGAACATATACAGGGAGTTCAAGAACAAAAAAGTTTTACGAAGGTTGGTGTCACCATAAAGGAAATAGTTTTGAGAATATAAGAAACAGATTCAAATTGTGATAAAAATATGTCAAGTAAGATAATTATTGTTAAGGGTATATTTGTAGGATGTTCAAAGGACGGACATGCATAGTGCCAAAGAGACAATAGGAGAAAAAAAATCTAAGAAATATGTGAGAAGGAAATTTGATATGAAATTGGTAGATTCACGAGAGCATTGTTAAAAAGGGAGAAGTAGATACACATGTAATTTTTCAAACTGTATTTAAATGACAGCTTCTTTTTTTTTTTTAAACAAAAAGGAGAGGCCGATCTCCTCCTTAACCTTACTCTGACCATTCCTCATAGACCATTGATCTGTTCGAGGAACTTATTCAGTCAGAGTAAGGGGGCGAACCTGTAAAATACAAGGTGAATATTACTGATAAATCTTTCAGTCTAGGCCGGATTTGAACCAGCGCTATCTCTAACCCAAGCTCAAAGTCCTGACGCCTTAGACCACTCAGCCACCGGCTCGTCCAATTCTTTAATATTGAGAACAAGTTAGAACTATCAAGTCCTCTCCCTACAACCTGACTCCTCAAAATCAAATACAGTGGACTCATGACTATCGAAATTAATGTGACGGCCAACCCATTTGTGTAGCATTAATTCTGTATTCGCCAGAATAGAAGGTTAACTGATACAGGATGATGACCAATCAAATGTCAATGATACCTGTTATGCACATCAGATGCTTAAATTCTAATTAAAATGGCATGTTATTACGAATTGTATTTTTAAAATAATGTTTTGGGACCCCGCCATTGTAGCGCTGTGGTTGGCGTTCGCCGCATGTGCGCTATGTACCACGATCTGCTGGCAAGCCACAACCGCTGGTACGGATCCATTCGACTGTATTTAAAGTTGCTTATGAGTGTTTAAAACACAATGGTGGGATTCCAAATGGTATTTACTTTAATTAAAAACAAGTCTTGTATATTGATTCTTCAAATGAAGTTGATATTCTAATGCTAAAATGTAGGCTAAGTTATTTTACTATACTTCTAATAAGCACAGGATAAATAGAGTCTTCTGTGTCAATTTTGTAATTACTTACAGTGCTTGTTCTTACTCTCCTAATCCTGAAGTAATCTTTTTCGTATATTCACCAGAATCTTACAGTTCAATGAAATGCTGGTTTTCTTCTAAAGAATTTTGAGTCTAATTCTTTTATTCCTTTGTACCCATATTCAATTTAGTTTATATGTGTTGTGTTTATAATATGTGTAGGCCTACATATGCTTTTTTTATTGCCTCTAATAATGGTTGAAAATGGTAGAAAGTTGTAGTTAAACTTCACTACAGCTCAGTCACTGACTAACTACTGGAGACAAGATTACAACAAATAACTTTGAGCGGTAAATCTGGTGCCAACCGCAACATTCTATTAAAAATAAAGGAGGGGTGGGAAATAGAATAGAATCAGGAAGTGAGCGTGCCTTCATTTGCAGCACATGTGTACTCCTATACTCTTTTGATCATGCATAAAATAGAGTAAGTTAGATATTTGTTTCTTTTTTGTCTGTTGATAGATAAGAAATTTTATGAACAATCAAATAATACTTTCCAGTTATATTTGAACAAATTGTATATGTACAAATAAATGGTAAAATAAATTATTTTTATTTGATTTGAATTTAACTCTTTAACTTCCGTTTAAAGCGAGGTTAGCTGATAAGTGTTCCTATGCTCGGAAAAATATTGTAATATTGTTTAAGGCTTTATGAGGTAGTGCAAGTATGTGATAATCAGACATTTGTTTCTGCCTAAGAGGTGAATAGAGCAAAAATATGCAGTGTGACCGTAAGTTAGAAGGATGAAAATTAATTTAATACAGTAATTCTGTGCTCTATGAAGTTTGTCCAATAGTTTACTAATCACACCCTTGGGTAAGTATTTAAGACACATGAACTCACCTGAATAAAGAGTTCTGCGCAGATACTACACATTAGATGTTCTTCCAACTGCTCCACTACTAAAACACAACAAAACTTAGTATCCATTTTTTTTTATATATAGTTTGCTGTAAGCGTAAGGTGATTAGTAATATTATATAAAATAGAATTAGTACAAAAACACAACATCAACAAAAACACTTTTGAAAAATTGTATATTTGACCTCTTTACATATTTGAATTCAGAAAAGTTTTAATTAAAACAGAGTATTTTAATTATTTTATTAGTAAAAATAAATTGTTTAGTGACTAAGGAAGGAGCCAGTGGCACCTAAATATTTCATTAACTAGATCTGTTTTAGTGTTGTGTGTTTCTTCCTATCTACAGTTTACCAGGTACAGTTTACCAGGTACTACTGAAATCATACACCTACTGCTTTAAAATTAACCTGTAGTTATTTTATTAGAGTATTTTTTAAACAAGCCCCAAATTTAATTAATGGTAGATACTTTCACTGAGCAGAAAATAGTTATATATCTTTCCAGAATCATAAAATCATATTCCTCAGATTGCATTTTTATCAGATTGCAGTGTTAAATGTGATGCTGCTGCATGTTTAGTGTTTTTAAAATGATTACCATGAAATGATTCTTTTAGTTCATGGATCCATAAAACTCAAAAGAAAATCTTCTAATGTTTTAATATGCAGAGTGAGTAATAAGCTTGGCCCAGAACACCATATACAATCCTTATAAAGATGTAAACAAAATATATTACTCTTAATAAATAAATAAATCTGTATTTGCCTTTTGACATTATACATGTATCAGCAACGTCATGTGTAAAATTCCCACTATAGTCCATAATTACACTTATAAATCACAAAATAAAAGCAAAGCATTGGGGAATTCAAAATAAATGTTTTTCAATTGGAAGAACTCATCCAGTGAATAAAAAGGGTTATCTACCAGCCATAAGCAGTATTTATTCAAAAATATCTTTTTATTACTATACTTTAATACTAAGGGTAACAAGTGACTGTATACTCTCAGTGCCTTAACAGGGTGTCTTTCAAGAGTCTTACTTAATCTATTAAAGTTGATAGTTGTTGCAATCTTATTTCTGGTGTTATGGGAGTATTTAATACCACTAGGATTTACTAATTATCGATTTTGAAAAATATATGTCATTAGATCAAAAACAAATAGGTTTACTATGGTCTGGATTATTGAGATAATAAAAAGAGGTTTACAGTGTTCTAGTGGCAGTGAATTAGTGATTATTCTTACAGATTTCTTTTGGAGAATAAGAAAGATGTCCTTGATCTTACTTGCACCACCCCACGCTACAAGTCTGTATCTTATAATGAATTGAAAAAAGCGAAATAGGCAGTTCTTACATAGTTTTTAGGAACACAGAATGTAAACCGTCTGAGAAGATAAATTACTCTAGACAACCTAGTTGAAAGATAATTGATATGAGCACCCCAATTTAAATGTTTGTCGATAAAAATTCCCAAGAACTTAGCATTATTAGATACAGGGTGTCTATTGATTTTAAGGAATTAAATTCAAGGAATTTTCCAGGATTTTCAAGGAGGAAGTTTACAGGGTTCACAATAAAATCGTTTTAGCATTATCAGAAATTCAGTAAAGCTATTAGCAAACTGCATAATTTATAATAATACATTTGTTAAAATATAAATAAATATTAATGGTAATGTATGATTGTAATTTTGAACATAAAAATGTTGCCAAAAATTAAAATGAAAACTTGTGATGGATTCAAACAAAAGGAAAAACAAATTAACAATATCAAGTATTTTGCACTTTTTTAATACTGCTGGAACCAAGGCAATAGTGTAAAGAATTATAGGTAAACTGTTAAATATTAGCGAGATATCAGTCAATGGTCGATAGTATATTATTTTAAAACATGACTGTCAATGGTCAATAGTATATAATTTTAAAACATGACTGAAAAAGTAATATAAGGACATACTAACAGAGGCCATAATTTCAGCGGTAATATAGGTGAATTCGATTTTTGTGGTTAATAGTTTGTTTATTATTATAACGATCACGTAATGGCCGCTAATCGTGATTCACCGCAAAAGTAGTTGTTCCGTTATATCTCGAGAAATAATTGTTATAGACGAAAATAGTTTTCAAATTTTTATTCAGCACAAAAACTCATCAGGAAAAAAGTAAAAAAATTATTAAAATACCATTTAAATTAACGAAAATATGTCAAAATTACAAAAAGTTGTGACATTGATTTTTTCGAATTTTTTGGTAAAATGCGTGATTTCCGCAGACTAAAAAGCATATCTCGTGAAAATACAGCCAATGCTAGACCCATTTCAAGCAAAAATTTTTAATTTTTTTAGGTGGCAAGAAATTGCATAAATACCAAAACATAAATATCTAATATATTAGCTCAGTCTAAAGTTGCAACATTAAACCTTACCATTTTACATTCTGCCTATCACCATCACAACAGCTTCAGTTATACCAAAACAGTTTAACTTATGTTCAACGTTTGCGAGTATTGATTGATTACATGCCATTGAATAGTAAATATAAAATAAAATTATGTGCATTATCGATTTTAGTACTGCTCCTAACAAACCACAACCTATCAGTTTTTCATTAAAATTAAGACTTCATAATGCATATGATCTTGTCTCCCATTAGTAAATAACAAAAGAAAAGACCGAATGGCAGGTGGGTGAGTCGGTGACAGTTAGTACAACTGAGACTTAATTATTGTAAGTAAATAATGCATATTAACACTTGATGCTGACCGTCCACTCCTATTCTGCCTCGTTGTGTTGATGTGTGTCGTCAAGTGTGTCGTCTTCTGACTTGAGTTAACCAAATCTCATCTGATGGCGCATGCGCTGAAACGGAACTATGAGGGTGTATTTGTTTTCAATTTTAAATATATATATATTTATTAATAACTTACTTATTCACTAATAATATTGTTGTTCTTTGCTAGAATTGTACGTAGACGAAGAGACATTAACAAAAAGTAAATGTTTTGTGACCACGATATCGTATCGCCTCCGTCATACTAATTAAAATAATAAATTCTATTGGTTCCAAATTCTGTTGTGCAGTTGGGTAGTCAGGGCAGTGGTTAGCGCCTGCGCACAAGCCACCCTTCCTTCCTCTCTTCTCCACACAAGAACGCAAGGTACAGTCAATGCCATACAAAACAGTCTTCTCTCATTTCTATGTACAGTACAGTGTCTCAATGTCTTGACATGGACTTTATACGGGACTGTACCCAGTAGAGCTGAGACAGGGATATAGGCGCGATGTGAGGCCCGTTTTCAATTTTAAATTTTCCCCTCCGTGGTCCAGCTTAACTCGAGATTCCTGGATTTTTCCTGGTTTTTCGAGGGCAAATTGAATTCCCGAAAATATCCCAGTTTTTCCCGATTTCCTGGTTGTAGACACCCTTTATATAGTTTGCTTTGAGAGTTATAATCAACAGATTTTCTTAAACTGAACAAAATATTTTGAGTTTCTTCTAATTAAGTATTTTGTGTTATAATATTCAGTCCCTCAAAACTATTGCTTTTATTAAAAAATGTTGAGTCATCTGCATACAAGATTGTTGTGGCAGAGACCAATGATGGCAAGTCATTAATACAGATCAAAAATAACAAAGGAACTAGTATGGATCCCTGAGGGACACCATACATGACATTTACTTCCTGAGACCAGTAGCCATTGTTATATACCTTTTGCTTTTTGTTGCTTAGGTAACATTTGAGAAATGAATTGGAGCACTGCCTAACCCATAATATTCTGTAGAATGTGGATAGTCAAGCCTTCTGAGCTTGACGTTTCAGCTGGACTCTACGTTAGGTCAGAAATATATTTCTAGGATTTTAACACTATATGGGATTGACATAGAAAAACTTTCCCAAGATTGCTGACACACAAACGAAAGGATCCAAAAACAATAGCACGGGCCATGTTTAAAATTATCACGGTACAGTTTCACACTACTAATTTTTGGGATTAAAGATTGGTTGAATTCTTCTGTCTCAATTGTAACAATGTATATATTATTTTAGTATTAATCCTAGCTAACATGGTACTACTACAATTCATAAGTTTAAGATTTAGAATTAAAAGGCACAATAACCAGTTTTAGCCTCCTTGTATGATAAATTAATTTATTACTAAAAATAATGTTAAAAAATATAGTATACGAGTTAAGTTGAAAATACTATTTGAGTTTTTGCTGTGGGTGGAGTTTGCTAGACTTTGAGAAATGAGTAACACTTTCCATCATAAGTACTAAAAATAAAATAGGTATTTTAGTATAAATAATTTAAAGTGCTATCTTATAGTTTCTGATCAACAGCGTATTCAATTAGGCCAAGTAGGTTAGATTAACTTTCTTCCCTATATATATTAGTTTTGATTTTCCACCTGATGTCTGATGGACTCACATCAGAGAAATATTACAAACTAACTGACAGTCCTTGCTTTGCTACGGTGTGGTTCTCTACGCTTGCTTGACCTTCCCTCCATGGTTCTATCTCAACCATCAAGTCAATGGACAAGTTAAGCTTGCTGCCGTTCTTAGAGATATCAAAGATTTATGGTCTAAAAACCCTCCATTGCAAGTCTATTTTAGGGAGATGCAAAGTAGTGCAATCATGTCAGACTTAGTAGAAATTACTTCTAATATTCTACAATAAAAACAAAATTAGCCAACCTTTTGTGTCATGGTATGTTTTTAGTATAAGCTGTTTGAAATAATTTATTAAATTAAAATTATGCCAATGTTACTCTTACACAAAAAAGGAGACATTGGGGGATTTTTCTACCCTTTAGGAATGGAATTTCAAGAAATCCTTTCTTGTGAGTCTCTATGATACAAAAGCCAACTTCCTTCCTTATTTAATCTAAATCTGTTCAATGCTTTCACAGATTTTGTAATGAGTGAGGTACATCGTTTTTGGATTTTATATATTAAGAAAACTTTCTTTTAGGTTGGGTTAAAGGGCACTTACTAGGTGATATTTAGAATATTAGAAGAGATAGGGCAAACTTAGCTCATAAGACAAGTCCACTAACACCTTACTTAAGTGAACAAATAAGATTCACTAGACATAACACATATGTTCAGTGCCATTGGTACTTTCCTCTGGTGCGTGAGTAGTTTACTACTGTAAAGTGTTGTGGACTTGTCTTTGTAGGTAAGTTTGCTGATTCCCTATCTCTCCTAACATAATAAACAACTATAACCATACCAAATATAACCAATCTCTTAAATAATTCCACTTTGTCTTGGTTCAGCTTCCACAGATTTAAATCAAGTTTGTAGCAATATTTTTTTCTCTTTAATAATATTATTTACTTACATATACCTTACATACCTACTGATACCTTGTGAAAGTAAATTAAATTCATAAATTATCATGTATTTAATTAACCTACTAACCTTTCCTTCTTCTTTCTTCTTCTTTTTCTTTCAACTTTCTTTTGAGGTCTACTACCACATCATCTTTGAATGTACTTTCCTGGAAATAAAATATAATCCGGTTACTATTATGTATCTAGATTAACTATAAAAGCTTTTAATTCAAATTTAAAATCAGAATAAGCCAACTTCCTTTTCAAATACTGGCTTTACATTATTCAACTTATTTTTTAATGTGTTAGCAAATCTGAACTGTAGTAGCAGTTTTCTTTAACACATTAAAGAACACATGTTAAAATATTAAAATAAACAGATTCTTTATTGCTGTTAACAATTGTTTCTAAGATAATAGAACCAAATGTTATTATACGCTGCAGAAACCACTTAACAATAATTTAGAAAAAAACCACTTGACAATAAAGGATTGTTAGAACACTTATAAAAGAAAGTAAGAAAAATACTAATGATACATGGTTCCAATATCCAAAACAATGAAATAAAAATGTATATAAAAAAGCTTGGAGCTTCTAAGAATTGTAAGCTTCTAAACACACATCTTTGCGATGGTGGATTTAGAAAACAAATTTTTTATTTCTTTTACAGAATAGAAACAAAAGGCAATTGGTTCAAGAAAACTTACATGAATGAAATTTTACCAAGAGTTATTAGAGAGTGAAATAACTTTAGAAACAAGCTAAAGGACCAACATTTTGAGGTTCCAAGATAACTCAAACTCAAGGCTAGAAGAAAAATGTCTTAGGAAAGAAGGGCTTATCTGAAAAATTGAAAGAATATTGGAGAAAGCAATACAAGGGAAATGGGCAATGGACAAAAGGAAAATAACTGATTTATCATACCCAAAAAGAGTTAATTGGGAATCAAATAAGTTTGCTGCTAGTGACAAAAATAGCAGGAATGTACTAAGATTGAAATGTGCCAATAAGAATAAGGCTCGTTTTATGCAACCTGTTATCTGTTGCATGTTCAAGAATGTGAAAGTTGGTCCAACATGCGTTTTCATGATGTTGGTTGTCACGTATTCACTCAAGACACACATGACATTTTTTTCAGACACTTCTTTAAATATTGCAGGTGCTGTTCTTTTAACTTGTCGTGCATTACTGGTTGTCACTAAGTATATCCGAGCTGGCAATTTGTTTACTTCTGTAATAGAGCGGCTAGAAGATTCCATTTCCCAAATGGGAAGAGTTCATTACTTACACACCTTCAGCATTGTCATTTTACTGTGACATAGTGAAACGGGTTGAAGATTTTGGAGTGGTTTAGTTCTAGTTATTAGTACATCCTTTTAAAATCACTAAAATCATAGTGTGGCTATCAACAACAAGTTTTATATAAATACTACACAATAACTTAACATAAGATATTGAATTTTAAATGAGTTAAAACAAGATTTGACAATAGTCGGCCATGTTCATCTTGTTACAATCTGCCATGCCTTCGCATTTGCATTGCATGCAATTGTAGGTGCTCCTCTCTCTCTCTCGCTTGCCATCTGATATGAGAAATTGAATTTGTTATTGTAAGAAAACTAAGTTTGACTTTTATTCGACTTTTAACGTATCCTAGTTGACCTGCCACCACATTAACCCTCCAACTGATAGTAGTAAACTTCCAGAATGATAAGCCATTTTATAGCCACGCGCATTATTATTTTCAAAAATTATTTAAAAATACATCCTACAAGCTAAGTATTATGTTACACATATAATTTTCTTTGTTATAAACTGTATCTACAGTTTATGACAACTATTATTTATGTAATACATAAATATATAAAAATTGAACTTACCTCTGTTCAGAAATTTTTTACATCAAGTTGAAAAAGAAAGTTTGTAAAACAACTTTTTTTTTTCAAGTTTCTATGTTTTTAACTTTTTTACCACTTGAGCAAAAAAGAAACTTCAAATACACTAAATATGCACAATTTTACGATGAATAAAAAATGTTATTACATACATACACTTATTTACAACAGATTCCTTGTTTTTTCATAAAAACTAAAACTATGTACAACTTTTTTTTAGTCCGAATCACTGGATTCTGCCCTTTTCCTTCTCCCAGAATGTGTAGCCCTAGGATAGTGCTCCAACTTGTGATAACATGTGGGATGTATACCACAGTTGCAGCTAGGACACCAGAATACACTTTTTTTTCTTTTTACAATTGGGTCTTTGGCACAAACAACACAAATCCGTTCGTTTTTCCCAGGTAAATGTTCAAGTAAATAGCCACCATCTCCCTTTTCATTTGGTACATGTGGTACATCTTCTTGACTTGCTAATGCTACAATTTAACTATCTACAAAATCTTCCCTAGAAATAGGAGAATCAGTATTTCTATAATATAAAAGATATGAATTAAATACAGCAATATCACGCTCGGATGCGCGCGCCAACAGCCGAGAGAGTTGCGTGCGCCGACAGCCAAGAGAGTTGCGCGCGCCGACAGCCAAGACAGGTGCATGGCCTTTGAAAATCGAAATCAGCTGTTAGAATGTTTTGCAAATATAGACTATATGATATGAAACTGTTCTTTATGAACAGGGGACCACACTGGTTTAAGTTACTTTTATCTATTTTAAGCCGTTTGCGTAAAATAACAGTGGAAAAATGACCGACGGCTGTGCCGTCTTTATCAGTTTACAAACAGTTTAATGAACGGCTATGCCGTTGGTCATCAGTTGGAGGGTTAAGCCAGATGACCAAGGTTGTACTGTTACTGGTTATAGAAAACAGTAACTAACACCAATTGATTACAATAAGAGCAGAAACCTACTCACTGCTCTGTTGCAATGCTCAGGGGAAATTTTAATCAACTGGTACAAATTTTAAATTAAAAAAAAAATATATATACAGCACAAATATAACCAAGACACTAAATACGATAAACAACAAAAAAACATAAAACCTGAGTAAAATAAAATTACATCAGAAAATCCTAGCAATTTAAAAATTCACTTACAGACAATAGACACAATAATAGTCTTGCAGATAACAAACACTGCCTGTTGTAAACAAGCGGCAATACTTTAGACTGGGAGACAGTTTGTTCAAGCTTTGCAAGTAAGTTTTTATTTTAATGTTGTCTTTATTATGTAATTTAAAACATCAAAGGCCCACATTAATGGTAACCATTGAGAGGGCCCATTTATTAATAAGCCTGTTACTCAGTACTCTCTCATACACGATTCCTGGCAACCATCCAACATGACATCCCAGACTTCTCTATTAGAATGCACGTCAATAGTAATCATGTTGGTCTTAAGAAGACTGAGCTCAGAGCCTATCACCTATCCATCCAACATGACATCCCAGACTTCTCTATTAAAATGCACGTCAATAGTAATCATGTTGGTCTTAAGAAGACTGAGCTCAGAGCCTATCACCTATAATCTTTACAACACTTAACCCTCAAATAAATCAGTTACAGTACTGTGATAAAGTGCTAGTGTATACTGATTAAAGAAACAAATTAAGAGGCAAGCAGGACCAAACAATTCTGAAAAGGCCTAATACTAGTGGTTGTGGAGTGCATGGCTATCTAAAAAATCCAGTATTAATTTAGTGGTTGTGAAAAATCTTACCTTAGTGAGGTCAATCAGTTTTGTTTCCACTTCATCTTTCTCATCAGCTAGTCGATTTTGTTCTATTTCACTTTCCAACAGAATCTGTTTGGATTCAGCCAGTTGCTGCTGCACATCCCTTGTCTCTTCTTGCAAGCGGTCTTGTTCCAACTCAGCCAATGCCAATTTCAGTTTTAATTCTTCTATTTCTGCCCGACATCTACAAAACATAAAAATAATGTATGTTTTACTCAAACAACTTCTGCCCTT